>JAEIIL010027382.1:11724-22004 GCA_018905715.1 Drosophila lini
CAGGGCGACGTAAGCCCATGCCAAAAAAAAGGAACCCCTCTGGCGACCATTCTGCAGGACCTAAAAATCGACTAAAAACAAAAAATTCAAGAATTTTCTTGTTTAGTATGAATGTGGTTATGGAATAGGCGGCGCCTGAAAATTTTTTTTCGTTTTTTTGAAAAATTTCTTTACATTTTAGTTGATAAAAAATCCAATAATCAATATAATTGTAGCCTATTCCATGGACACGTTAATTACGCGTATTTGAAAAAAAAAAAATTATTAAGATTCGTTAAAAATTGACTGAGATATGTCGCCAGCTCGAAAAACGTGGTTTCGAGATAAACGCGTTTAAAGTTTTATGTATGCTCTGTACCTCCTTTAAGTCGGCCGGTTTGGAAGCTCATAACTCTTAAACTATTACGTATTTCGATTTGCCGCTTTAGTATGATATTCTAGACACTTATAACTATAAAAAAATGCAAACAAAAAAATTTCGATTTTTTTTTTAACTAACCAGAATGGACCCTTAAAAGTATTCTAAAACCGCTTAATCATAGAACTAAATTTAATAAAAGTCTGAAAAGTATAAAAACATTAATACAGTCCACTTCATTCATAAACATACCGGGGACTAAGAGGCATTCAACGTTGTGGAGGGATACAAAGACCCTGGGTTGGATATACCTGATAGCCCTAAAACAGTTTGGAGGTCAAGAGCATGGACAAAACCAGTTAAACATTTTGCTATCAAGTACAATGGATCGTCTATTTGAGGGACAAACCCAACTTTTAGCTTAGTGATTTGGTCTCAAACTCACTCGTAAACTCAGTTATAATACCGAAAAGCTTTCCAAGTGTCCAAAATTTTTATATCTGAAATCTTTTTTAGATGGTGACGTACTGTTCTTAATTAAACATGCTCTGAACTCAAAGCCCTTGATGTACTAAAACGCGGTGTTTTCGTCGAACACTTGCCGTCAGTGCACCGCTAAGCCCCACACTGTAATCCAGACGGAAAGTCAAGATCTATTCCGTTGGCCTCCGCCCATATGTCTGCTGCTGAAGTCACAACAGGTTCTTCGATTAATGACGCTGCTGATATAAATATGGCCGCTGTGGAGGGGACCAAGCCATACTGCCAGCTATTCTAGTCAATGCAGTTGAGGCATATGGAAGCTAAGTCGTTAATCCAAAGGATCGGAATTCCAAGCACGCATTTGGTTTTTTTGTTTTTTTTTTTTTTGGTTAGATGCTAAGCAGGTTGGAGATTGCCTAGGTCGCGCTAGCTTCACCTTGCTTTCTAGAATAACGATCCACCATTAGGGGGGTCTGGTGTAATTATGAGGGCTCTGACTCCAGCTCTGACTCTGATTCCAGCTCAACAGGTCAAGTCCATCCTATCTGGAACAATATTCGCACCTTACCGCTAGCTGACCCGACATTTGGTGCACCGAAAAAAAATCTACTTTGTTTTAGGCGCTGATCAACTGTGGTACATATATACCCTACACCGCCGAGGGCTTGGTATTGTATATCCCATCGCACTTCAAACTGGTTGGCGATATTACAGGCAGTTAACATAGCATTTAGGCACGCTCGACCACGGATGCCAGAAAATCGGCAAAGGAAACCTGTAGGCAAAAAGAAAAAGCCGATCCGCTTATCGCGACCCAACGCAGTGACAGTGGAGCCATCGGGAAAAGCTAAAGCGAAATCTTGGCGCTGGTCACGCGGAGAGACGACAGCTAGCTGACCTTGAAGGTGCCGTCAACAAGGTTCGCTGCACAGCCAGGGGTAATCTGCTCCTGAAGGTGGCGAAAGGCAGCGTCTGAGATTCGCAACCTCGATGTGATTACGACTGAGAATGAGATCCGTACCGCTCTCTTGAAGCAGTACCAGCTTGGCGAAGGAAGGTCCAAAGTGTGATGGTTCAAAGCCTCCAACCCGGATTCCGTGAATCCAAAACGGCGGTAATCAGCCTGCCATGTTCGATGGCCAAGGAGGTTAGAGGGTGCTTCCTAACGTGCGGAGAATACAATACAAGTCACAAGGCAACTTTCTACAACACGGAGCCCGGCTATTTCCCATAACGCATATACTGGGAGCGATCACGAGGCGATCCTGTACTCAATGGGAGACCACGCTGGAGACACACGTTCTGCTCCGTGGCCCAATAAAATGTACCGAGCGCAGACGTTGTGCACCCAGGCTTTTGCGAACGCGCTGGATGGCATGTCAGCACCGCTTCAAGCAATGGAACTGGATGGATTTGCGGATGCCTCATCTCAGGCATATGCTGTCATTATCAATAGTCGCGTCGAAATCAAATGCACTACAAATGGAGAACAAAACCTTAAGAAGGGAGATGGATCTCTGTGCGAAGACCCTGTTAGCTGATATTTTCAGCAGCCTCTTGGTTAGCGAAATTTATCGGAAAGTTGAGTTTGTATGGAGCAGTTGATTTTAGCTACCGAATATTTTAGAATTTTACGCCTAATACGGAGACGACGAAAATCCGCTGTAACAATTGTGATAGCGGCCAAAACAAATATAAAAAACGCTGTGAAAAAAGGAAGAAGAAGAACTTTTTCCCTCGTCGTTTCAGCGGGTACTGTGATGACGGGTTTTGATATCTACGAAAATTAAAAGGCGTTGCCAGATCAAGAGAGTAAACAGCTGATATCGTGCTATCACAATAATTCATTTAATTGTGAAAAAGGGTCATTTTAATGGCGTTTCATGTCTTTTCCTTAATTTCTTTGGTAAAACTGGCTACCGAGCGAAATATATAGCGATTATGCTACAACAACTGTTACAGCGGATTTTCGTCGTCTCAGTACTAGATTTAAGTCATTAATTTTATCCTTTGGCAGATGTGAAACTCCGACCTCACTGAGCTCAATCCGATATCATTTGATTAAACCTTTGTGGCTCATCAAACCAAACAAAAATTCTTGAGCTAAAATGTAGAGTTAAAAAACTACTTTGGTTATTGTACAACTGTAATAATAATAATAATAATGTCCCACATCATCAGAACCTTGAAAGAGACAACTATATCAGGCCTGCTCCGTAATCAAAAATGAGAAATTTTTCGTTTTTGAAAACGAGAAATCGGTGCTCCGGCTTACGAAAACGAAAGATTTTTTTCGATTTGAAAAACGGGCATCTTTGGCCGAAATAAAAAGTAAATGGCTTTTTTATGAATAATCACATCTTATTTACTTAAGACAAACATTAGTATACTCAGTGGTCTATTGATCAGTATACTCAGTGGTCTATGACCACCATGAGATCATTCTGACAAGTAGTTATTTTATAAAAAAATTCATTTCTGACCCCACCTCAGATTTGAAAAAAAAAATATTTTGCCGTGTTCAACAAGATTTTTCGTTTTGGCGATAAGTCGATAAGTTTATCGCAATCTATGGCTTTTCCTAGCTTCGAAATACGCAATTGTAAAAATAAAAGGCAGGGTTTCACGTTGTTTGCTTTTTACCAAAAAAAAAAACGAGTCAAATATTCAAGCAGTAAGAAACGACGAGAAAACAAAACATTCCGACAGCAAATATATGCCGAAAACCGGAGCAGCTAAAAACGAAATCGTACGATTGCGACCAAAACGAAAACGAAAAAAATTTTCGATTACCGGAGCAGGCCTGTATATGTTCACACCGATCGAAAAATGTAAACAATAACAAAGGCCGCAGCACATAACTAAGCATTCCTGGATTCCTCTTTGAAGTATTCACGTAGTATTGTATGTGCAGACCCTTAAATTTATATTTTACTTTCAAATGCATAGAAGTTTTATGAAATTCTCATTGCGAGACCATTTTGAGTTTCGATCTCTAATGAACTGGCTAATATACTTTTCAATTACAATTTTCTTCATAATAGCACTATATTCGTATCGGTCCAGAATTGGTATCTACTATATCTTATGCAGATCTATCTTTTTTTTGCGGCTAATGCATTGCCAACCCATTAAAACTAGCATTAGACGTGCCATATAGTCGTTTTGCTCGAACCCTTTGGAGCTGTCAATTCTTTAAGGAAATCTCATTTTTGCGGCAGTGTCATAATACTATTAGGGGGTCTTAAATAGTAATAAAATCTATTATTATATAAAGTTAAAGTAATTATAATTTAGAAGGTCAAGGATATACCAAATATTACCGACTGTTTGTATATTTGGCGCCTTTCATATTTTATTTGTATTTATATATTCAAAAATTTCAATCAAAAGATAATTACTCAGAGTTGCATAATAAAAAAAAAAACACTTCCAAACTATCGGTAAAACAAGTCCATCAAATTTGGATGAAGAACAAAAAGAAATTTCGGCAAAACCTACGGACCGGCATTTCAACAGATGGTGGATGGAAGATGGATTTCTGTGGAAAGAGGCTATAAGATTATTATGGAGTGCCCTAACCCTATTGGTTTTTAAATCATTGCAACTTCAAGTAGTATAAATAAGGGGTATTATATTGTTCCTTTTCCACAATTTCAGGCTTGCGGTTATTTCAGTGTAGCCTGTCGATAAATTCTTATCGTCAGAGCCCATACCAAGTCTTATCGTGATTTTCATAAATTTTATTTAAGACAATAGGGAGATACCGAAACTTGTTTATAACGTATATAATGATATTTTGTTCCTAAAAGCGTTAAAATTTAATTGGAAACCCCGTGTATTTTAATAAAATTATGTTAGCCTAAGTGATGAACTAAAGTTGGTATAATCATTTGAAACATATATACATATATATGTACATTTGCATTGTACATATACAAGTACGTTTTCTTTCGCTCGCCGAACTCTTCTAATATTAATTGGTATAAAGTAAAATCAACATTTGAAATGGATGCGAGAAAACAAAATGTAAAGTAAGTTAATTTCTTTTTTATTTAAATGGTATACATATTATTTTATTTTGATGTTAATTTCTTATGTATGTAAATGACAACATATGTAAGTAAATACATTTGTATGTATGTATGTATGTACATATGCACATTTCTGGTCTTTTGGGTAGGGTGAAAAATAATTTCTTGCTGTAGTTCTAAATGGTATAGAACTACATACATATGTAGATTTGAAATACTCTAATTCAATATAATACTGCACTAAAATATTTATCTTTATTCTTAGAGTATTAGTATTATTATTATTCTTTAAGGTACTCGAGGACAGATCTATTATCTCTGCGCTATGAAGGTAAAAGTCGACAACGTCCGCAATGTTCAAATCGCGTCGAGCTGCAGACACTGAATTTTTGGAAGGTGAATTTGAATGCAGTAGTAGCATCTTCGTCGTCAAGTTTGGCCAGCTGTAGTAATTATGCAAATCAAGGTAAAAATCGGCTATCACCGGAGACGGATAACTCAAGTTTAAATAGTTCGAATAATGGCTCAATAAGCTCGCGACGTGCGATGAGAAATCGTGAACGGGCGAATAACTATTATCAACGTTTTGTACCGAGCGTCGGAGGTGATCCTTTGCCGATTTGTGGCGAAGAAAAGGAGAAATCATTTAAATCCCCGCCAATCATCGATCATCGCAGCATATCATCATCGCATTTAATGCCAGCATTTGCCAAGCGGCGTTTGGCGGCAGTTAATGGTGGAAGTGGCAATGGAAGTGAGGCGACGCAAAATACATGTGATGATGTAAATGGTCCAGAATTAATGGATCGTATTGCAAGTCCTCAGCAGATAAAAACCACTAACACCACCGAAACGGGCTCACCTCAAAGCTGGAAAGTAAGCGGTTCTGATTTAGAAACTTCAGAAAGAGCAGAACCAGAAAGGCGCTTACACTATGTTCAATTGGATCCTCAATTTCCGCAATGTTCATCTCCAACATTTTCATCGAGTCGGCTTGAAAGGCAGCGCATTGGCAGTGGTCGTTTATTGGTAAACTCATGGGAATATAATAAGAGTGAGAAGGCAAAGGATAGCAACCTGGATATAGAGAAGGAAACTTCTTTTAATGGGAACAATCGTCATCGCACTTATAGTGGACGCCTTACTGAAAACATTGATCGTCGCTTTCAATATGATAACAAAAGGCACACGGATAATAGGCCAAACATAGTCAGTAATCGTCGTGGGAATAACAAAGAAACTCTCAACAGCCGCGGCAAACGTTTAAATACTTATCATCGCGATCGAAACGAGGAGCCCGAATGGTTCAGTTCTGGGCCAACTTCGCAGTTGGAAACTATAGACTTGCACGGCTTTGATGAGTTCGAAAATAATGAAAATGATAACAACGATGATGAGGATGAAATTGGAAACAAAATAAAAACATCTGAAAATAATAAGGATAAAACTAGTGCTGCAATGAGAGTTGATAAAGCCTCTTCTAGAGAAGATAAAAATGATATCACGGAAAAGCAAAATAAAAATCACTCCAATTCTGACACTCAATTCAATTTTGATGCTTTCTTGAATATGCATCCTTTGGATTCCACACTTATTGTAAGTAATATAATTTATTTTGGAAGTAATAATGGTAGCAATAGGCTTATTTTATTTATAGACTAATGATGAGGAAACTGGCAAAGACGAAATAAAGGGTACATCGCGTTTTAGCAGATGGTTTCGTGGTAAGGATGTTACGAATAATACCGAGCCTACATCGTCCTTTCAAGAGCCGATACATGTTCAAGAAAAACACGGTGAGCTTTAGTAAATCCTAAATTTTGTGAAATCTTAAATGTATCTTTAATGATTATACTATTTTATAGACATTCCCAGTGTTAAAGATTTAGAAGCACAAATGACTAAAGTCGATATGCGTCCAACTGACTTTCAAAGGGCTGCTCCTGTTCCTGTTTCCTTCTCTCAGATAATGCCAGTGCAAAAGCCACTTGCCAGGGATACAGAGGCATTCAAAAAACTGCTTCAACAATTGGGGGGCTCCCAAATTCAGCATCAAGTCAGACAGCAACCCTCAAATCATTGCACAAGTGATGGTTCTTTTCATTTAATTAACAACTTAAGTCCTAAGTTGCCGGTAGAACCAATTCGGAAAACTGATCATAGAATACCACAACAATTGCATCTGCTAAACATGAATACACCTAATAATACTGCCCACGAGTTTGAATATAAGCGTATGGAAATGCAACAACTTATGCAAAGTAAGTCAACATTAATTTAAATTGTTCTGTTAAAATATTGTTAATAATCATTAAAAAATCCTAATTTGACCTTAACTTGATATTTTTTGTTTATCCCTTATTATTTTCCAGACCTTAATCGTGGCGATATTTCGGTAGAATTATTGGAAAAGGATTTACATAACCCTAATACGCCACTGCACTCTAAGGACATGATTGCTTCAGTTATTCGTGAATATACGCAACACAATAAAAGGAATCTAGCAGCAGTTGTACAAAGCGATCCTCATTTAGTTGTCTCTCATCAGTCAGCGTTCGCCCAGCATGATGGTTTGTATTCAAAAATATTACCTTTGTATCCTATAGGTAAATATTTTAATGATGTGCATCACCAAACGGGTCGATTTGAAGATTTTATTTATAGTTTTTTAGTCAATATTCCAAAAGATCATCTAAAGAACTTAAGCTAATATAAACATTGTTTGGGATAGATGGAATTTAGATGGAGTACTATCTAAGTTATGGCTCTTTACTTACTGTGGTCATAAAACAAAATTATTTTGGCATAATTGAATACTATTAACAAAGTTTATTATGTACTTTTTAAATTCACCATTGGGATTATTATTTTAAAAGCATTGTATGATAAAATTTAGGTTTAAAAAATATTCATAGCTTAAAAATTGATTGACTGGTTTTCAAGACTTGAACTGATATTCAGGCCTGTTTCCACTTCCGTACAATCTACACGGATTCGAATTTCCCAAACCTGTTTTAGTTTTCACTTCCGAAAAAATCCTTCACAGAGACTTATGTGAACTTCCGAGTGGAAAAGGTCAAATTAATTATTTTAAAATACAATGTTATTATGTAAATGACTTAATTTTTAAATAATTACTTTGTGGTTGCAATTAAAATCTGGTTTGTTCTAACACTTACCATTATTGCAAATCCTCCACCCCTTTTCTAGTTTCCGAACGGAAAGTCGAATTTGAGAAGGACCATTTAAGGGTTGTCAGCATACCAAAAAATAACGACTTATTCCTCAGATTAATTTTAAACAGCTACTCTTTGGTTTGGTTTCCAATTAAAAGGACGCGTATTAGTTTTAAGTGTATGAAAAGTGTTATTGTTTAAATTTCCAGGCAATTTAAACTACAAATTGAACCTCAGCAGTCTATTCTCCATTAAATATATTTCAAAATGTTTTTCACGGCCTAGCTCGCCGATGTCGGGGCTCGTACTGAAATTAATAAATCTGGGCCCCTCATGCGTGCGTGTTAGTCGGCTTGGTGATACACTGTCGTGGGTGCTGCGACTCCGCTATGTGTGCGTGGCTTAGTCGGTTTGGTTATACCCTGTCGTGGATAATGCAACTAGCGTAGGGCGCGAGACAGATTGCGGGGCTGGCCGCGGGAGTGGTCACGGTGGGCGAGACCGGGTGACGTCTCTCCAAGGCAACGATCGTCGTGGCCTAAGCTACTTCATGTTGATGTTGTTGATGTTTGATCATTAGAAAACCAAATCTGTCTTAAAGATATAGTTCTTATAGGTTCAAACGGCGTATTCGGGCTATTATAACAATGCTTAAGCTCGTGGTTCTGCAATTTTCCTTAATTTTGTCGGCCTTTTTAATTCATTCACAATGTGCTTCCAGATTTAGTTCCCCCAAACCCGACCAATCATCATGGAATTAATCAGCAGCTTAATAGTGCTCACAGCCACGGCCACAACAATTCACAAACTACCTTGGCTTTTACCCCCACATCAGTCCTAAGGAAGATGACGGCAGACAAAGATACAACATCTTCGCAAATACAGAACTCATCTCAGAATCAGCATATTAATGAGCAGTATCAATTGAATCCACAACAACATGTCAAGCAACAAGAGCCGCCATCTATGACAGTGCAACAACAACATCCACGAATGATATTGGGTGGCGGTGGTAACTTTGCTCTTGGTCCAAATCCACAGCAAATGTCACCAACTTTACAGCAGCAATGCCGCAGCAATCAAAATCAAATGAAATGGAATTCCGGTGTTACCAATATGCACATGATGCACGGAAAGGCATTTGGTAAGTCACAATAAATTATATTCAGGATAAACTAAATTTCAATTCCAATAAGAAAGGAATCTATCTTCGGCATGCCGAAAATCGGACGACTATATTATATAGATAACATAGGCACGACCTGCAGGTGTGGAGAAAATGTAAAGGTGTGAATGTAAAACATTAACTGTAAAAATAAAAATATAATTATGATCTATTGGAAAACTGCAAGGGTATAAAAACTTCGGCGTGTCGAAGTTAGCTTCCTTTTTTGTTTATACATAGCATATAATTGTTTGGATTTGATAAACTTAAAAAAATATATATTTTTCAATTGTAAGCAAAAATGATTGTTTAGTCTAGAATTTTCGCTTCAGCTGATACGACTTTAGATGCAAATATCGCGCAGTTGGTAGGAGCGTTTTTAGGTTAATCTGATGGCATCCTGAGCGTTCTTAGAAACATTCAGAAAACTTTATTGGCCGATGAGACAACAAGGTTCTCCGGTTTACCTAGCTTTGGTATCATAAATATATCACAGCGCACTTTTATTCCGTGGGGAAGTGGTAGATACGCAACATTGACTTGAACAGGAAGACAAGAAATATAAAAACCCTTCCCTTAGCAACTCTGCTATCGTTATCGTCTAATTCTGGAGCTTTACCGGAGGGCAATTTTTCGATTTGATGACAAACTTCTTCCTGTCTTACATGACATCTGGGCAGGCAATATTAAGGAAACCAGACACCAAGCACGTGCTTGTTCATCTTAGGCGCGAAGGAATTAAAAGAGTAGAGTGCTAGGAAATTACTACTGACGTGCTGCCTGATTAATTGCTCACAAGCGTTATATATTTTTCCCGGTAAACAGTCTGTTCGGCTGGGGGGAAATTACTTCCTTCAATTTCCGGATAAGCACAAAACTATTTCCCGCGCCGCAGTCGTAAACCACCAAAGAAAAAGAACCACCAACGAAAAAGAAGTAGTAGGCCGGGGGGGCGTGGTAATTTTCGATATTAAAAGAGTGGACTTGGTCCGCTTTATTCGAGATCATAAATGTAATTAATGTGTACAAGCGGGAGTTAGAGATTAGACAACTAGGAGAGCGGG
>JAEIIL010027383.1:14421-37690 GCA_018905715.1 Drosophila lini
TGACCAAGGAAAAAATATCAAAAAATATCTAATAAAAATATCGCGACTTCGATATTTGGGAAAAAAAATTTCACGATATAAATATATCATTTTCAGGAAAATATATCGATATATTGATATTTTGATATATTATCAACAACCCTAGTATGGTCATACTGCTATAAAACTTCGAATTGGAGCGTGCGTCGCGTTTTCGTCGCGCGTGAATTGAATATCCGTAATTCCGATCCGATCCGAATCCAATTGTTGCTCGCGACCCATTGTGCCAGCGGGCTCCTGTGAAGCCCAAGTGAAGTTTAGCTCGAGGCAAGCTGCTTGCCCTTGCCATTTCTGTACCGTTTCCTACTGCCGCCGCTCCTCCCCAAGCGCTCCTCCACCATTCCTCCTTTCATTCGTATTCGCGCGAGTGCGTGTGCGTGGCTGGCGACGATGTTTAGGCCATAAAGAGAGTCAAAAAGAAGTGCAACACAAGTTACCGCTAAAAGCTGCCAGTTGAAAAAAAAAAAACAACCCAAGAATGTCGGAGGCTGAGAATCAAACTCAGAGTCCGGCTAAGCGCTCGGAGTCCGATCAGGAGCTACTCCTCCACCAGACCACGCAATCCCTGCTAATGGCCAGCTCCATGATGTTCGTGGAGACGCCCGGCCCAGGAGGCGGTGTTGGTAATGGACTTCCTCAGGTTCTGGGACATGGCCCGGTCTCTATGGGTTCTATGAGCTCCCTGCACCTTGGCCATGCCGCACAGCATCAGCACCAGCACCACCCGATCCCCTACAGCGTCGACGATCTGCTGCGGGAGAACAACGCCCTGCACTCGAAGATCAAGGAGCTGAGCATAGAACGGGATCGCCTGCTCTGCGAAGTATCCAATTTGCGCCTGGAGCTGGATATGTCCGAGCTGAAGAGGCTGCCCATCGATCTGGATGAGAGGTGAGTGCTAAAGATTTAAAACAGTTAAAGAAGTCTATTGAAAAGTATTCCACTCTGATTGCAAATATTATTGTTATTATTGAACTTTATTCTTAATATTAAATATTTCTAAACATGTTAAGAGTTGTTTGTGACATTGCCTAATTTTTCTTGGTTTAAAGAAATATCTGGTTTTAATTAATTACATTAAATCTGAATTAAAACATATTTGATGGGTTTTAAAAGTTTTTTGGTGTTAAAGTAATGCTCTCTAATTTTAAAATTTGTACCTGAATCTTAATTTAAGCAAAATGTAACGAGACTCGTAGGAATCCATGGGGAATATATGATTACCAGATCGCATACAATGTGTTCATGGTCTATCAATAAATTGTGTTTCGTTTTATTATATGTGGGTTAATTTCTTCGGTTCATCTTATCAAGGCTTTAAAATTCGCTATCAGGGCATTGAAATAAATTAATTTAATGGTGATGTTCTACTCCTTATCTAAGAACCCGTGTTATTGCAAACTGATTTACTATATATGTATATTTTAGTTATTATGATATAAGAGTTTATAACCAATAAGAATATTCCTTATTAGAGATCCCGATTTAGTTAAAGTTTTATTTTGTATTGAATATCTGTTTCTACAGGAACTTTTTTTGAGTGTGAAAATATAATTTATGAAAACTAAAGATTCCTTTTGTCATTTCCATTGAGATCGCCATTTTCGGCTGCACTTCCGATGTTTCCTTTAGCCCCCAACCACATAGTGTGTGGTTCATAATGCCCGTAGTGGAGTTTGTTGTTGACTCAACAACTTCTGGTTGAGTCACATTTTCGTCCCCTTGTCCTTGCCACCTTTGGCAGCTGCAGGCTGGCAAGTCCGTCTTACTGGTTTTTGCAACCCCTTTTTGCAATCCCTACTACCTGTGGGCTAATCGACACAGTCGCGGTCAAAATATTGCACCTATTAGTAGTTTTTTTCTGGTGTGCAATTCCGATTGGAATTTCCGCCAAAAAAGGTGGCCTACTTATCTTTGCAGAATAATGATAAGGATTTTTAAAATATATTTTTGATGGTACATTTTGTGACTCAGAGTCTTAAAATAATTTATCTTAAATGATAATCTAAAATGTGGTTATACATTAATGTTAATATTATAATTAACCTGCTTTCCTGAGTGCTAAATAAGTGTTGGTCGTGACACTTGATTGTAAAGTCTTCTTATCTTTGCAACAAGCTATCAAAACATAGCGGATATTTCTGCCAAATTAGCGAAAGATGTGTGTGTGTGTGCTTTGTGTTGATTGGAATTTCCGTACATAAAAAGTCACACACTTATCCGGCTGAACATTAGATAATTTTATACTTTTTGTTCTGAACCATTTTCTATGAGTCAGCTTTGTTAGAACTACCGTTGCTCTCCGCTTATCGATCGCGCAGTTTATTGTATTTTCTCTGTTTGTTTTGCTCTTTATCGCTCAGTTTTTCCTTGCTGATAAGTAATAGTGCCACTCCAGGCGATAAGGGCAGTCCCAAAACAATTCCCACAGCTCGAGAATTCAATGTTAAGTGCAAGTTTCGATCACTTATTCGGGTCTCGACGGGGAGATTAACCCACAAATGCATGGGTAAATAACAGAGAGCGGTATTAATAACGATACGTCTGGCATTTGCCATTGACACAGCCGAATAAAGGTGGAAATATCTTAATATTTTTCGTACCTGACTTTGTTTTGCATGTGGTCATGCCCCAACGGCAGACAATCTGAAAAATACGACGTTATTTTTTGTTTTATACAGATATGTATATACCCAAAGTGGGCGCAAATAAAGCGCAGTTATCTTTAACCGTTTTCTTCATTTCGAGTCTTCTTGGCCTCTAAGGTCTGCTAGAAGATTCGTGGGCTCTTCCAATTATTCGCTTTGCGTTTTCTGTTTATTTTTTTGCACGCTGCTCACCTTCGCCAAAACATTCAAATACAAAGCACCAAAAATAATAAGAAGCTTTCGGTGTGCGATTGGGAATCTTCGGATACTCTTTCCTTTAATATAAACATAAAGAAAAAGGTTTATTGTTATCAATAGTCGTTTTTCAGGTTAAATTGGAGCAGTACGTTATTTATAAAATATATTTTATCTGAATTATTCTATTAGAATTGATTATATATAAGAATATAGGATTTTCCTAGTGTTATTTGTATAAAAAATTGTATTCGTACGATTTACACAATGAAACAGTAAATAAACACATAACAAGTGAGCAGAAAACTGTACAAAATGTTGCTAGAAATATTATTATAAACGAATCTTCAAATATAAACAAATGTTAATTAACTTACACTTTTAATTCACCCACCAAAACATAACCTCAATTAATAAACAGTTAAAAGCAAACGAACTCATTTATTCACATTTAAATATAGTTGAACTTTATGAGGGCATGCTTATATTTAAACGAGAACTCGCACGGTTTATGGGGAAAATGTGTCCGCCAGTAGTTAATTTCCCCCATTACACCATTCCCTACAGCACCCACAACCTTATACCTTTCAATTAGCATAACTAAATGTAATGTGCAAATGCTCTTCGTGGTTTAGATCCATTCTGTGATAACCTTTTACAAGATTAGCCACACGCACCGAGTCTCATTCGAGATTGTGCATCTTCCACTAGGGGGAAGGGTATGTGCATATGACAAGCGGAGAGACAGACTCGAAACTCAAGATCAGAGATGTTGAAAATGTGCGGGCAGCTTTCTGTGTAAGGTTCCCCTGGTTATAGTCGTTGTTTTTTCTTGGTTACTTCTGCATTTGGTCACTCATCGTCACTCACACACCGAAACATGCTCTCTCACACTAAAATAGTACACGGAAAGAATTAATTATAATCATTTATATTTAAAGTATAATCAATTAAACTTAATATTAATACCTTTTATATATTAGACTTGTTAAATTATTATTATAAGACTATAGATCCCAATTAGCTACTGCCTGTATCTAAATCTATAGAGAATAAGAATCATGTGGGATGCAGGCTTCTGTATATTTTGAAATCGTGTCACAGAATTAATCTAAGAATTAAATTAATATTTGTATAGGAAAATATATTAGAAGTGCCAAAGAATGGACTGAAACATATATGTATCCAAACTTGCTGTATATCTACAATACCATAAAAGACCAAAATTATCATGAAACATCATAGAATATTATGAAATGCGAACCCCTTAAATAAGTTCTAAATGTTGTAATAATTTTGTTCCGTGCAGAGACAATGTAGTTCGGCCTGCCGCAGAGTTCAGCTCATTAGCCAGTTATCATCATCTAATAAAGCAGACACACGCACCGGGAAAACGGGGAAAGGGGCTTGGGGAAAAACACTTGCCCATTTCAACAGAGCTTTTGTAGTTGTTTTAGGTCTCTTTGTGATAATTAAGCGAGTGGAGAGGAGAGTCTATTAATTTCATACGCCCCTCTTTAAAATGGTCATGGGGAGGATGGGATAACGTTTTCCGACTACTTAATGAGCGTGTACTGTATACTGTGACTTCAGTAGGTGAAGTACCATAGTTCTCTGCCCTTCGTAATTCTCTCTTTGTATTTAGTTTTTTTTTTTCGTTTAATTTGCATGCAACATTTGGACTGAAGATTGCGGTTGCCCCATTATAATGGGGGTTTTATAAGGGGGGCGGAGTTTAGGAGTTTGGTGGTCATGCGTGTTGCAAATATCTCAGACGTTTTTTTGTTTTAATTAAAAGATATGCCAAATGGACATGCATATTAAGGGATAAAGATGGGTAGAAAGAGGTTTGGATGATCTGAATGCATCAGCAGATGGGCAAAACATTTTCATAGGGCGGAGCTAAAATTAGATAGTAATTGCAATTGATTCTTCGCTTTGAAATCCCACACTGCGGTTGGTTTTTTTTTTGCTGTAGTTGTGTTTCAGATGGTCTTCTAAAGTATCTTTTTAATAGTATATACATTCAAGGCCCAGAAAGTTACTAGTAAAAAGAGTTTCTTGTGGTTCTTGGTTACTTTGAGTTGTGTGAGAATACTTTTTTTTTATAGATTTTTTTGTGAGTCCTGGAATTGCTTCCTAAAAAACATTCATACCTTTTTGTGAGACCTGGAATTATTTTTGACATGCTGTGTGAACACTCTGCTTATTGGTTAAATATATATCGATTTTGTATCTTTGATCACAGGTTATTCATTACCATTTGTATTTGTGGTCACTTAAGTTCCATAAGATCTATAATTCGTACCTCTTCTTATGAATTACCATATTGACACAATGCCCTTGGTTGCCACAATTATTGTAATGACAAAGCAGTTATCCATTACCAGTAATTTCTGTCTATATGGTTTCGATTGAGGAAGTGCGCCCCGGCACTATAATATCCCTCCCAAAGTTCTCTATTGCAAATTAACACAATTAAGTTGATCGCTTTTCTGGGGTATTCCACTGATCGCTCAACACACATGTGCTGTGTTCCCATCCCCATTCCCACCATGTGTCCGTGCTCCAGACTAGACCATTTATTATGCATCCAATAAACAAAAATGAAATTTTCAGTTTTCGATCGAAAAGTGAGATCATGCCTCTGGGAAGACGAAAAATAATAATTAAAATCGTTTATTTATATATTGTGAAATGTTTAATAAACACTGTCTCTCATTGCCAACTGACATTCAGACTAAACTGTCAAGTCGTATAATATTATTTTACAAAAAAACTGGCTTGCGAGCTCAGTTGCAAAAAATTCCAGTTGGCAAAGGGGCTTAAAGTCTTTGGGGGATTAGTTTCGAATTGAACAATGTAATCAATTAGAGGGCGTCTCGCTTGAGTTGTAGCAGTTTGCATACGTCGTTATCTTATATAAAAAAAGCTTTGGTATTTATTTATTTTTTTAAATCCAACTCGTGCAGCTCGTTACGCACACACTTACATGATGATTGATGAGACATATGCGTCCATGTCCCTGCCCAGTGACAACTTCCGAGTCGACTTCGATTTTCCCCATTCAGCGGAACTCGCTACCAAATTCAAATGGCAGCCAGAGCTCTCATTGCTCCAGCAGCGGCTTGTCAATCGTGTTTGGCTCTGACAGCAGCGGCTCCAGCCAGTGTGCTGCTCTTTACATGGCCATAAGTCCCGGTCTTGGCCATCTTCTGGTAAATTTGCTACTCGATTCTGAACGGCTTCTCGCATGCGCCCCAAAAATGGTGATCGTGTGCTTTGGTTTCGAACCTAAAAAACAGCGGAATTCGCCTTTGTCTCTGACTTAAGGAAGTTGAGTTGTTGGATGGATGGTCTATGGAAACACGCGTAATGATCAGCAGCCGTTTGGTTCGTTTCTATAGGAAGAGTGAGATTTTTGGGTGATGCGTTCCAGATCGTTGCTTGTGGTGGGAAAATATCTTTGGAAATCTAGATATTTTTTAACACATACTTATTATTACTGAGTCTATCAGGCAATCTACCTGTAGTGTGTCTATAATTACTAGTAAAAATGCAATCCTGTTAAGAAGCAAGTAGATGACTACAGGCGGGTGTGACCGACTGTGAAATATGGATTTCTATTTGTCTAATTAAGTTCAAAGTTATTAAGAAATTCAATTAAAGTGGCCGGAAGGCAGAAGAAAATGTTGACAAATATGACTAAGAACATGTTGGACAACATCCATTTGTGCTACACAATTGTAAATGTTGCAGAAGTACAACAAATGCAGAAACTTTGTTTGATTTTACCAGCTATAATAACAAGTTTAAACAATTTAATTAGTAATGAAGTAATGTATCAGCATATAAGGTAAATTCACTGCATCCAAATTTCAATTTAATTTTGTCACGCCATTAAAAAACAATTAAATCTTTGCTAACTCTGATTTACAATAATAGTGATTGAAGCTTATAGCTATTTCTGAAAGTTTTATAGCCTCTGACTAATACCCAAGAGCTATTTTTAAATGATTTCTTAGAAATTACTTGACAAAAGGGATTTCTGTTTCTTATCAAAGCTAGAAAATTGCAAAAATCCCATTAAAAATAAGTTGAAAACAAAATTAAGGCACTAGGAAATCGGAACAGAAACAGATTTCCCTAATTGGTTTTCAAAAATTCACCAAATAAAGTTGTGTATATATAAAATTTATTATTAGGAAACCCTAATAAGCCACTCATTATGTTTTATGGTGGTGGGATTATAATCAAACAGCTATGAATAATTATTTAGCATTCATCATGTAGTTGGAATATGATATACTGCCTTTTATAACTAATAAAATGTAAGTATAAGTGCCTTTGTTGGTTCAAAGTTAGACCTGTAATAAGGCACTAGAACCTTGTACTCTATCTTATCGTTTTATTGCTTCCAACCCAATAAAGCTTTCATCACCATCACCCTCATCATCTCAGCCCTTGAGTCTTTGTCTTATCTTTCGGAGGAACGAGACGCTCGCCCTATGACAAAGTCTTTCAAAATGTCTGGGACGACATCTCTCATCTGTTTATCCCCACTCCACTCCCCACTTATCATCTGTGATCTGGTTTAGTGCTTTGACTTGCTTAAATAAGATTTTGCCAGACAGACAGACAGACAACTTCCGGTAGAGGGTTGGAGTTGGATCACCCAAGTACGAGTACCACCCACTTCTGAGGTCGCAAAACGTGGGATCAATCAATCAATTAGCGCTGCCTCGCAGCAAGTCATAAAGAAATCAGCAAAATTAGGGAAAGACAAATGGGGATATTTTCGTGGAAAATCGGAATAACAAAATGCAATGACCCTCCCTCTTTGACATATTAATGTTGTAAAATTAAAAAACCATAAAGAAAAACGTGAAAAATTATTCTTCGCTCTATAGTGTGTCTGTGTACATTGACCCAAATTTTTCTTTTTCGGCGGGAGGGATTCCCTCTCTTTTCAGCGCCATGGTTGAGTGGGGTACTTCGCCCTGGGAACCCTCCTCTGGCACGCCCCAATTGCGAGTGCCAAGAAAATGCGTTGTTGCTCAATTTCCTCCTCGCTTTTCTGCCACAGAATGCAGCGCCCTCCTCCTCCGTTTTTAATATTCAAATTTTATCTTTTTCTCTTTTTCAAAATTAAAAGCTCGAAAGTATTCAACAGCTGTTGTTGCATGTGTTCGATGAGTGTTTTTGGGCAGTGTTGAGCGAATGTTGAGGGCTACAAGATACAAATTTAGATAAATTAGTAGCAAATATATTACTAGTTTGTTTGATTAGTTGTAATGGAATGCTTCTAAGCGAAATATATATTTAAATATTTTATTCTTAGTTGAACTTTGTGACTTATTTCTCATTTAATTGTATTATTCATGAAAAGTATTATAGCACTGTTTACTGGGTAAATGAAGACCGAGCTCGTTCTGTACTTAATATCTAACTTGTTAATATTAAACTAATTTATTTAACAAATCAAAGTCAAGTTGCCAGCACTGTTGCGCTGCATTTGTTTGTGTAGGCGCTGCGGAACCAAACAAAAAGCCAACCAACAAATATATTGCGATTTATATGAATTTTTGTGGGTTTTTCGTTTGCATTTTATTTATCGTTTTTTCTTTTACAAAGTTCATTTCTGTGTTGCTCATCGTTCATATGAAAACCGATGCCCCCGGCACCGATTTCCCCGAAGTGATATTGCCGCCATATCTTGACCTTAAGACTTCTGTCTTTCGCTGCCAGCTCGCCAACGTCAATGGACGCAGCAGCAGCGACGCATGCGCAGACGCCAGCTTTTTAGCTTATTTTTCTTTTTTATATATATTTGTACGATCGTTTTTTTTTTTCTCGTATTTTTATTGGTGACCCAATGGAGCGTCGGAGCGGCGCCGCTGAACGCACTCGGCCAAACGCCCACAATATATAATAATTCGTGTTTTTAAATGCTGTTTATGTTGATTTCATTCATCGACAAAGAAACCACAAAAAGCGTAGTAGTGAGTGAGCCAAAAACGTAAAACGAAAATGAAAACGAGTCGAAAACGAGAGCCACATGCAAATTGAAAGCGAATTGAATATATATAGTATTTTTGAAGTAAGCTGGTCAGCAAGAGAGTTGGAGCTGGTGCTGCTGCTGGCCAGTGGCAATGCACTTGGAAAAATATCAACTAAGCTAATGAATATTAACTATTAAATAAATTAAAATTGATCTAACATTTTTTTAAAAATAAAAATTATGGAAAAATATTGAAAAATTTTAATTCTTTAATTATATTTAGAAAATTTACTAATTATAAAATTTAAATTAACAAAACATATTCATGATCGAAAGCAATCACTTCAACTAACTTAAAGCTAAGCTAACAAAGCTTATAATCATTTAAAAAAATATATAACATACTAAAGTATTTAAAAATGTATCTATTATATTATTTTTAAATATAGATTATAATATTTAAAGATCATTCTTCAGGTTTAGTTTGTTTATATAACCAAATAAATTCAAATATTAAGATTGCTAGATATTCTCCGAAATCTTTGTTAAAGTTCAAAAATTAAGTTAATAAATATAAAATATGAAGTGTTACAAATTTAATTCTCCATTGAGAATGTCTCTAATGAAACGATTAGCACCTTAAATTTGCATGCCATAATTTTTTCTTGTGCATCTCATAAGCAGCCGTTGAAGCTGAGCTGAGCTAGCAACTAGCCAACCAGAAGATAGCCATTTATATGTGCCATTAATCGATTGTCAGCAGCCTCGTCATGGCCCGCGATCGCCATTGCGGAGAGTGTTTGGGACACGGAGAGGGTGTTGACTGACAACCAGTTACCTGTTGCCTGTTGCCAGATACCCTGACATGGCCAAGAAGCTTTGTGGCTTCGCGAGAAGGCTGGTGACCAAGCTCGCATTACTCGGGGAATACAATTAAAACTGGTGTGAGAAATAAAAATGTATCGCATTACCTTATTGTTTAAATTGTTTTGTTTTGGAATTGTGCCAGATTATAAAATGTTAAAAAATGTGGTTGATTTTAAATCTTTAAATTATTGTGTTGAGATCACCTTAAAAATGCTGTAGTAGTTCTTGATTTGATCATATTTTTAATAATAGTAAATAGTATTCCATGCCTATAAGCTTGGACTCTTGTCTTGCCCTTGGAAGTATTTTTCAATACATAATAAAAAATATTTCAACGAAAAACATATTCTACTACTGCACCTGTGACAGTTCTGCTTCTGGTTAATATCAATTAATAAAGATAAGGGTATCTAAAATTCCTGCTAACCTCTTCTCTCATATGTATTGATTACTGATTTGCAGTTTGGCGTCTGTTACGGTTTTTAATAAGTCGCTCTCGTATTCGATTTCTGCTTAGTGCTAACTGCTTGGAGAGTTGCATTAGCGGATTGCATTACCCACTTGGGACCGGCGACTGGCAATCATCACCGACTTCATCATCATCATCATCGTCATGGCAGATATACTATATATCGATGGTCATTATTATCCTCCACTCTTGCCGTGGGAAGGCAAACAAATGTCAGGTTTCTCCTACACCTAAAGCGATATATAGAGTGTATAGTATATAAACGTATAAGAAAGTGAGGGGATCTCGGCAGGTGAAAATTAAGTTACCGTTAATTGCCAGCCTGAAATATATAGGATCCACCGCCACCGCCACCCC
This sequence comes from Drosophila lini, assembly GCA_018905715.1. Lineage (NCBI taxonomy): Eukaryota > Metazoa > Arthropoda > Insecta > Diptera > Drosophilidae > Drosophila > Drosophila lini. The sequence goes on from JAEIIL010027383.1 coordinate 24,998, forward strand.
CTTAATGGCCTCACTCAATTAACACAGACCTTCCCCCCGCCCATGGCGAATTGCAGGGCAACTTGTCGAATCGATTTCAAACATTTTGAGTAATCTTCGTGCTTGGGAAGTATCAGGAAAGCACCAACTTGGAATAACCAATTCGTGTTTGTCGCATTAACATGCAGTAAACAAAACAAAATTGGAAACAAAACGAGTGGAAACTGCAGGAAAAACTAAGCCAGCCAGCTAGCAAGCAGGCAAGCGCCCCCACACACACGCTCTTTGCGGCTGAATTTTCCTTCTCATGGCCGCGCCGAGAGCTCTAAAAATAGAGTTTAACAAACTGAAAAAGTATTCCACCACATACAAAGACACGCACACAGCGAAACCGAATGAAAATCACCAGTTCGGGGGGATGCTGGGAAATTCTCTGCTCCCATTTTCACATTTCAAATTTACACACATATCGCACCTCGCCGCCGCCGTCGACTCTCATTTTGCCCGGCTCGCATTCAGATGCATCCATCCTCCCCAGAAATCCGCAATCCACGGGATGGATGTGAGGTTATTCCGAGGGAGCAAATCTCAACACAGTTTTTTTTCCCGCGTCTGTTCCCTACTTCATCGTCCTGTGGCAGTCAACATCCTCATACCTTGTCCATAGTCCTTTGTCCTGCGACTTGTCGCAATTCTTCAACATCATGAAACAGGGGTGTGGGAAAAGGGATTGGTTTTGTTTTTAAAAAATAACGGTAGAACTATTTAAGATAAATCTATTCTATAAATCCATATCATTTGTGTAATTTTATTTATATAAATGATTCAAACTTTAAATGGAAGCATAATGCCCTTATCTTTCTTATCTTTTTCTTATCTTTCATGTACTAAATTTTGTTAAGAAATTACTACAATTTTTATCTTACTTTAATAATATAGATAACATCTTTTAAAAAGTGTAACCTTAATTATTAAATAACCGTATACACAGAACCCTTATATTATTATTAAATATTTTCCCTCTCTTTAGAAATGTTTCTGCTAAACATACTTTGAATCTAATCTAAACAAATAATTAATTAACTCAACATGTTACCCCCTCTGAACTTAACTGTGCCTATGCCACTGATGAGATCAACCCCTTGGAGAGCGAGAGAAGTTTTCCCCGACTGACTGACTAACTGACGAGCCGGAGAGTTCGCTGGCATGCATTCTTTGTCCTTAAGAAGAGTTGAAGTGTGGGGGGCAAAAGGATGCCGAGTGGGTGTCCGCAGAGGGGGTGGCAGGCTGAAATGTTGAATGTTGCATGCTCCACAGTGGATGCCAGCGCCTGCCACTTGGGCACTTGTGTAACAGCATTTCTGTTTGTTTTTGTGCATCTTCTAAGCCTGAGCACCCGCGTTCTCTTTTCACCATGTCAAGATCTCTGGTGGGGTATGTTGATTAGGGAACTAGGTAAATTTTTAAAGTACCTATAAGTTATCCATATTTGATAGAACAGATTAGGAAATATCTTTAAATATCTGCTGATTTTATTCAACAAAATTGTATTTAAATTGTAGATTATTTCTGTTAAAATGTATTTTTTTTTTTTTCCGAATAAAGACTTCTGACTCAAATGATTCTGTAATTAATCACATTGTATAGATAGATTGAAAATGTGTTTTTTTCATTTATTAAAAATGTAATTTGACTCTTCCTTCCTGCCCGAATTAGCCAAATCATTTTGCTTTCCTTTTTCTATAGCATGAAATCATTGGTGTGAAAAGTCTTATTATGTTCCTCACGAAGTCGTTTCCTTTGTGATATTTGACACCGACATGAAAACGTAGATTGCATGAAATGCACTTCCTTTTTGCTTGACACACATTTCTTTTTAAGGATGATATAAGATTTAATAGGATTTAATATTTTTGGAGTTCACAATTTTCCCCCAAAAATTCTCTCCTCTTTTCGTTAGAGTATTCCCCAATTCATTAACATGGTGTTCATTAATTTTTTGCTCACTGACTTTATGTGTTGCCATGCGCCACCCCAATGTTCTGCATCGTGTTCTCCATCAAGTTCTCCCGGCTTCCCTGTTCTGCCCCATATCATCTCGTTTCCCTGCTCTGTGCTCTGGCCGCCTCCAGTTCATCTGCATGATGTGTCGTGGGTACATGAAGTGCTCTTTAGCGTTTGCTGACATTTTCTCTTTTCTTTTTACTGTTTTTTTTTGCAACAGAAATGAGGGGTAAATATATATAGAAGAATCGTGTAGAAGGCGCTCATGTCGTGTAGGTATATGTATATATTTATATGAATATTCAGATGGGCGGTCACTGCTCTACTTTGCTTAAAATTCGGATGCATTTTCATAATTTGTTTTTAGACTTTGCGCTGTTGGCTGAGTGGAATGTGAACTTGCATTTACCGGTGCATTCCGAAACTGTTATTTATAATTATTAACATTTTTAGTTATATAAATAACTTCTGTTTTATTGGGAACACTATGATGATCTTTGAAGATTTTCTTAAGCTAAACATAAATTAAATCTCTAATAAGTCGACGACTTTGTACCACCTGATATCCCTTGAGTTACTTCCATCCATATATCTAATTCCTCTTCCGATTTGATCACTAATTTACTGGCACATTAATAAGCTGATGTATCTGACAGGAAGCCAATAAGCCTTGGGGCCGTGATATGCACTGGCGGAGTTCGAGGAGTAAACACACGCCTCGCTAATAACTTGTCATCTTTCTGGAACTCCATCCATCCCGACTAGTTCCTCCAGTTTCTGTGTTCCCCAACGCTCCAACTGTCCCTATGTATGTATAGCTGTGTATGTACATCCACCTACCACCCCACCCACAGCCTTGGGCGTTCTCTCAATATTATGACAGCCAAGAGGGAAAATCTTTTGTTGCCTTTGCGCTTAATTCATCTCGAGCATCTCGAAGTTGGTCTTTCCTTTCGGGCTGCCTCTGCTGTCCCTCTGCAGCTCCTCCTCATCACTCTCATAATCGTCTTCAGCTTGGCGTCTTGGTCTTTTCCGCGTTTCATTTCCATTTCGAGAATGATAAAAAAGAATGTGAAAATATTGTGGCTGCTCTCTTTGTGTGTTTATTCTTCACAAGTTGGATCTTCAGTGGCGTTTTGGGAAGGGGTTCTTTTTTTCTTGTAATAGATACGAAGATGCACTCCCAAATTTCTTTTGGAAATAAAATACTCCTACAGAGACTTGTAACTGAACAAATTATTAAAATACTTGGCCTATTTTAAAATATTTTCGCTCTAAACTTGAATTATTGTTTGTAGAATATCTCCTAATCAAAGATGTACTTAACAATTGCTACAAATAAAATGCTTAATCAAGACTTAATGTCTACATATAGATAATTTAAACAGGTTTCTGAAGAACTGTAAAAAGTATTTGTTAATATATATATTTTTTTAATATTCATATAAATCTCCCCCTAAAATGTATATTTTCAGCCCATTCCTGCTTCTTCATTCTCTCAAATATTCAGCTTTTGTATGTTTTCCCTACTTTTTGTGTTGACAGAGATTAAAACTTTTTCTACTCTTATCTGCCTGAAAATTGCCTCTTCACTGTTTTTGTCTTTCTGTGTTATATTTTTCGTTATCCTCGCGTTGCAGTTGCATTTTTGATGCGCTTCATTGTCAGTTGACCCAATTTGATGGGCGTGGACCTCGGGGCAAGCAGCTCCCACACTAACACCAGCCCCTCTTTTCACTCCCTACTCCAACCCCCCCTTGGAAATCCCCGCTTTTCCCGCACTGCGGCCTCCTGAAAAATTCATGTCTTGAGAAGCCATTCAGAGTTTTGAACTTCTTTCCAAGTTGATTTCTGTTCACACAATAAAATGCACGAAGTGGGAGTGCTGGCTGCTGCTGGGTGGTTGGCGCATTGAAAAAAAAAGGGAAATATAAGATTTTCTCTTTGTGGGAAACGATCGAATTCATACAAAACTAGGGTTCTTGAAATACTTAAAAATATTTATATTTATATAAAAAAATTTCTTTGAATTTTGTATTTAATTTAAGTTGCATACTTTTGGACACATTTGTAAACGTTTAAAAAAACCAGGCTTTTTCTGAACTACCATAGATTTATTTATTATATACGTTTTTCTGAGCAAGGGAAATGGCAAATCACAAGGTTTTAGTAGAGTTAAAAGAAAAATCACCTAACCTTGGCTTTAAACTCGAGACTTCTCGGTAAACTCTAGGCTAGAAATTTCTTGTTTTAAGTTGGCCTCAGCTGTATAAAGATAAATAGCAAAAAAAAAAAAAAAACACATTTTTCGGTCGAAATTTTCCTAAGTGCAGCTCACAATTGCCGCTTGCAATTACCCGTTGTTGGTGTTGTTGATGTTTTTGCCTGCCGCCGCTGTTGTTGATTATTAAATACTTATTGCTCGACTTGTATTTGAAAAGCGCGCCCAAGAATTAAAGTTGAAGGCAGACCTCTTTTGTGCAAGTGAAAGAGAGATGGGTGAGAGAGAGACCTTTGTGTTGGGTTAGATTGCATTAGGTTGCATGCAACGGGGCCATAGAAAGTGCCCCCCAAACCACACCAAGCCGTACCGAACCCATTGGCAGATCCCCACGGAGAAGCCACCGCGACTTGAGCACGCACCAGACATATAGGATATATATAAATGAATTCGAAGGGTGGTGGTGTGTGCAGTTGAAGCTGTCACTTTTCTGGGTTTTCATGCAGCGCTTCTTCAATAGTGGGCAACACCATATGGGAACTGTGCCTCGGGGTTGGGACTTTGTTGGTGACCTCGGGGCGGTGGTACATGCTCCCAAACAATCCAAACTATGGTAACTATGGTAATCACCTCAATTATAATGGTCTCAGTGCGATTACCCGCCAAATAACTCAATAAAAGTTGATGAACTGGGTTAGGGAAAAGATTCCCACAGCCCAGAGTAACGTTTTATAAATGGGTTTTTCCCTACGCTTAAATAATAAAATACCCCCTTAACAAGATGTAGAAGTTATAAAATATACATATAGTAAAATAATGAGTACAACTGAATTTGGCAAATAATATTTAACAGGGTTTTAAAAAAAGAATGTATGGTATAAGAAAATTACTAACCTTGGCCTTCTCAATTTTGTTCATTTTTTGTTTTTATTTTTTTTTTATTTTTAAAATTTGTATAATTTTTAGTTTTTAACAACATTTACACATACAGTACATATTTAAGTTAAATTTGCATGCCTTGCATTTACGTTTTAAATATTAATTTCTCTTAATATACAATTTAAAATCAATGTATATTTTTCTCTATTGTTTAAATCAGGATAAAAAGTTAAATTATTTGATTTTGTTATTCATTAATTTTTAGCAGTGTATGAGTGGCAGGTTTCAATGTGGCAATGCCTTTTTGGTCTCTCCAATTCTCTTGGGCTCTCTTCTGGCTCTTTCCTTTTTCTGTCTCTCATTTGCAAATAAGGGTTGACTGGCGGTAAATTTCCGTTGTTATTTGCAAAAGTGCAAGGATATTCGAGAAGGGGAATATTTGAAGGATATCCTGGCGGTTGCATTACAAAAACAACATCACTTCGAACTTCTTGCGGGAAGTTGTTGTTTTTTGTGTTAATCTTATTTTATTATGATTTAAACAAAAGCCGCTAAAAACTTGCAACCCCCTCGCTCGCTCTCGCACTCATTCAGTCTCTCCCAGGTTCTCTTCCTCGATGTGCCCCCATTTGGGAGAGCCAAGAGAGAGCTCTCGGGAAATTGCGCTTAATGGTCGCATTTAGAATGATTTTTAATGTTGATTAAACTGCGTCGTAAAACTATTTGTTAAGGATTTAGCTGGGGTCATTTTCCAACAGGCTCATTTCCCAGGCTCATCAAAAATTGCGGGGGAGTTTAATTAGTGGGAGCCCCCTTTCTTCAGGGAATTTTCCCCACCGAGTAATTTCGGGAGCACAAACATTTTCCGCTGCAGTTTCGCCCCCCACACACAGCTGCATTTTGTGAATTTTGCAACCCCCTTGTCGTTGTCGGCGAAGAAAAACAAAAAGAAAAACAACCCGCACTTTGAGACATCTGTCGAGTTTCTCTCTCTTAATGTGTTTTTCTCTCTGCCCGCTCATTTTTCTCTCGCAGAGAGAGAGCGCCAGGAGCCGCTGTGGCTGCCGTCGACGCCTTCAGTAATGGAAATATTTCAGCCAGAGCTCAGTCAGTACTCCATTTCAGTCAGTTAGCCGACGTTAGTTTTTCGCAGACGCTTTTCCGCCTAGCAGTATTTTTGTAGCCCACCCAAAAAATATATAAAATGCTTTCTAATTAGCAGGACTCTTAGTAAAACATCAGCCCAAATTAGTAATTAATATAGGCATACCTATGGAAATATTTAGGGAGTTACATATTGAAGTGCCGCGGTATTTCGGGCCGAATAATTCGCAAAAGTAACCCGGTGTGTATGTATTCGCCTGTCTGCCTCAGTCCATTATCCCTTCAAAACACACACACACACACACATACCGCACACTCACAGCATATATTTTATATATCTTTATACATACATATATCGGCAAATTAAAAATATATATCGCGAAACAAAGAAAAAAGGAAAGAGAGTCAAGTAGACAGACATCAAAGTGAAATTCCCCCATTCAAACGACGCGACTTTATTGATTTTTCGTCATTTTATCGGTGCCAAAGTGTTTGTAATATACCGTCCATACAAAAAACAACAACAAAAAAGAGCAAGAACCTAGTTCCCTAGAACACAAAAACGATTCCGTTTCACTGAACACTCCTGCCTTAACTATATTTACCTAATACATAATTGAATAGGAGCGGCCAAAACGACGAAACACTGACTAGTTAAGGGACTAAGCCACTGTCCTTGTCCCCCATTTAACCACCACACAGCAGGAAAAGTAAAACCCAGGGAAAATCGGAAAATATCAGCAGAATGAGCAGCTACACTGCCGCCCAATATTACAAGACCACCAATATGATTACCTCCAATGAGATTTACTGGTAAGTGCCTTGTTCTTGCCCCTCGGAACTGAGTGTTGTTTTACAAAGTTTAAGGACATTTCTAGGGGGGCCAACTTAAAAGTTGAAATTGCCGTAATTCGATGAGAATTTTCGGAAGAAACTTTGTTGAATCGAATTTAAGAACAAATTGAAAGACATTCTATGGTATTGGAAACAACACTTTTGAACTCGTTGAGTATTTTATAAATATTTATGTCCATGATTTGTTTTCATTAACATTCTTCGTTAAAAATAGAATAAAAATCATATATATTTATGCAAGTCTTGTAGGGCTATTTTTATGCCAATAAAGACAAATATATCATTTCAACGAGCTAAATTTTATGTTGTTGATGGGATATAATATAAGCAGCTGAGGAGGTATTTATATAGTTATAGACTGTATACTTTCTTTATTTATTAAAGAACTATCGTTTATATGATACGAATTCAATTATATAGTCTTAATTAATATTAATCCTAGGGTTTATCTAAATTTCAATAAAAATCCTTAATCATTTGTCAGATCCTTATTACAAGAGTTGAATTTCTTTGTTAGATTAAAAACCCATGAAACAACTATATAATCAATGAGAATTGCAATGAACTTTCTAAATGTAATTTTTTGGCAAGTGTATTATCCTTTTTGTTGCACTTGTAAGAGCTCTGTCTGCCCACCCCCGCCCCCGGGGTTTTTTTTTGCAGCTAAAGTGGCAGAGTTCAAGGTTCGATTAGTAAGGCCCGAGGACAATTGTGACGCAATTGCTCTCTGTTTCTGTCTCTCTGTGTTTCTCTCTCTGCTCGGCAGCTTCACCGGCCACGCCCCCGCCCACATCGCTGCTGCCGCCGCCGCCGCCGCCGTCTTCCTTTTTTCGGCCCCATCAATAGTGCAATTTTGACACGCTACACAATGCCCACACACGACGTCGATGATGCTTGGAAAAATCCCATATCCCCGAACATATCCCCAGCACCATTTCCATGGCTTTTGATAGCCACAAAAGGTCGAAACGCCCACTGTAAACGCCCCCGCATCATAGCCAAGTTTTCTTCATCCGTGGGCGTCTCTCTCTCTCTCTGTTTTTCTCTTTCCCTCCTCTCAACGTCTCTCGGTTCCCAAAAAAAGTTGCCAACGAGTTTGTTAATTTACTGAACTATGCTGCGTATTTTCAGACAATATGTCTATGCATTTTATATGAAAGGTATTTGTTATGCACTTTTGCAATATGCATAAGCATTTTGTGAATTTATTTTTAAGCAAAAGTTATGGAAGTGGAATTTATTATAAAATGTTTCAAGTTTTAACAGAAATAGTTTGCCCAGAGGGCTGCAACGGAAAATTGTCAGGAACGTCGAAAAGTATGCAATAAAGTTGGCAACAAATGTGGCTTAGTGCCAAAGATAGCTGCATAGGTGGCGCCATCTGATAGTTTTGGCATGCGAACAACTTTTCCATTATTAAACAAAAAGAACTACAAAACCAGTCACAACAAAGTATTTTTGGCTGAACGAACTTGTTGTACCAATTAAGGAATAGTGTTTTAATTTTCAGCATAAACACGGGAGTGAAAATTGTTTCGAATATGTAAAGAATACACCACTTAAGTGGCACAGTCTTTTATAAAATAAATTTAAAATAAATATTCTTGTGCGATATCCATTGAAAAATAATATAAAAAAAGTAACCTCCAAAGAATTACTTCTATCTCAATGAGCAGCCACGGAAGAATTCGTAAATTTCCATTTTATTCGGCTTGTCTTTTTACTCGTAAACCTTGAACCTTGGCATTTTTCGTACATAAAATTACATAAGGTATACAGAATATATAATGTTGTTTTGCAAGCGGCTGGCATTAGGTATTAGGCATGAGTGGGTGGCATTATGTAGATGGCGGATGGTACGATATAACCGGCAGAACTCCCACGGCGAAGGCACGCGCATGAGAATTCCAGCGATAAACACGTGATTATATGTACATAACCCTCAATGGGTCTCTCGGCGGCACAGCAGACATAGCATTATCTAATCCAGCAATAACGCATTGCTCCACGGAGAATTACATTTGTTGGGACTGACCAACTGGGCTTACAATATCCGGGTTACAATGCAAGATAAGCAGGTGTTATAGTTGAGAGTTGGGTATGGGGAACAAATGAAAATGTTTTATTCTTTTAATCGATCAAAAAACAAAGATATTGCACAGCACTCACAACATTTTAGTTGTTATATGAACCATGGAGATAATGTTTTATTTAATTTAAAGATTATATAAAGAAAGTAAAGGAATTATTGTTGAAATGCATTATAAACACATCTTTATCGTTTTTATGATGTAGGTATTAGTTGTCTTAAGAGCCGTTTTATTATCCTGCTAAACACAACAATAACTTTTTAGTTATATATGTAAGTCATGCAAATGTATATTTATTTATTGATATTTATTATATAGAAACCCGAAATAATTTACGTTAACGTTCAATATTCCAATCTCGAATATCAAAACATGAAATATATGGATTAATATGTGTATATGCATTAAAGCAGCTAATTATCTTTGAGAAATAAACGTGAACAACAAAAATGTTTATTTATAAGTGCGCATAGCTATTGGGTAGAGTCATGTTTTCATTGCCATTATCAAAATCTATAAATTCCCTGGCAATCGGTAGCTACAAACAAATGCGGCTGAGAGGCAGTGCGATATACATTTATTGGCAGCTATTTACTATATATACTAATGCTCTTCCGGTAAAATATATAGATTAATATGTATCTTACTCACAGAATTGCATAATGCAAATATGCAAATATGCTTTTCGAATCGTAGACTACTATATGAATAACAAATCAATTAAATTTAATTGCATTTCTCCCTTTTGTTTGGACTTCCTCGTAAGCGCGTGTTATTCAATACGAGACCCGGCATTATTCCGATTACTGGGATAGCTGCTGCTGCTGCAACTGTTTGACATTTCCCCTCGATTTCCACGCGATGGGAAGTGTTTTTCCTCTTTCTTTCCCTGCTCATTACTCTCAAATCGCTTTACTGCCAGCGACTTTTCCAGTAGTTGAAAGTCGTGGGATTACTTAATGACTTTCTCACTTTTACCACCAGCGCTACCACTACTGCCTCCATTGTTGACTTGTGGTGGTCTCGTGGTCCCGTCTTGGTGCCCTATTCCGCGAGGTGATTACCCCAAAGTCGCTGGCCGGACAGTGATTATACTACTCCGATTACTCCACGTGACCCACAGCACTCTCGTTTCATGATTTTCCGACGTCCGTTTACTTTGGTTTTGGGTTTACTTTTGGTCCAGCGCTAATTGAGTGCCAGACTCCCGACTCCCGATTGATAAACCGAATAGCAAAGTGGAAGTTAAATGCAAGCCTATATTCGAAAACACTGAAAAAATTAATTTGTTTTTATTTTTGGGGTGCGGTTTTAGGTAAAAAGCGAATAAATATTACATTTTTAAAATATAACAAAATTTTATACAAGGAAACGAATGAAATCAGGGTTTATAAACCGTACTTATTTAATAATAAATGAATTTTTGATATAACATTAACATGTTAGCTATTTATTGTCTCTTATCTAGCCGCATTATTAATTTTGTTAGTGAAAATATTTTAATAAATAAACTCAAAAAGCATATTCCCACAAAAATTAGGCCTAAACTTGCTATTTTTCACAATGTAGATGTGAAATCAAATAGCTTACTTCCCGTTTCAACTGGATCTTCTTCTTCTTTTACCCCCCATACCACAAGTATTTGTTTTCTAGGCATCTGGGTTTGTAGGCCTAATGCAAAACAGCAAATAAATTCAGATGAGGTGCTGGCTGCATGGCCGAAATCGCAGACCCGACCGAGCATCATCGTGGCCGCTGCCTGAAAGCATCTAAATTAAAGTGCGAAACCAGTTGGGGAAGTTGACGTCATGTGCATGTAGGCGGCCGGGGGAGGGACGCTGATCAAGGGGTGTGGTAATCAAAAGGGGAGGGAAGGCGGAAAGTTGCCGGTTTGCCGGTTGGCAATACAAGTTAACCAGTTCTTGCAGCAGTTGCCGTCGTCGTCGTCCTAGTTATGTATGAGCCAAATTTCTTGGAGCCGGCTTTTAGTCTTTCAGCCCGAGTATCGGGCTTCTTGAATGCGCCACTCCCTCCCCACCCGCGGAATCACAAAATACATGCACAATAAGATAAAAAGTTGCGCTATCTATTTAAAAAGTTGATTATTTAGCAGGAGAATTTCTGGTTGTGAGGCAGTTTATGCTAGAAATAAAAAGTATATGTTTTAAGCATATAAAAAGTGCACATGTAACATTATAAGCGAAGTTTATAAATTTAATGCTATTATTACATATAATATGAATTTAGTTTTAAATCTAATAAGCTTATTATTTTAGATGAAATTTAAATATCATATTTATCCCTTTTTTAATCAATTTAAATTCCATAGATTTCTTTTGTGTGTACCCAAAGCCAGAACCATCTGAAAAGTGCTTTTTGTTTCGCTTAGATTTCCTTTGTTGTTTCTTTTGTTGAGTGCTACTGCTGCTGCAGCTTTTGCTTTTTCAGTTGCCCAATTCAGCAGCAATTTCAGACTTGGACGCAGACGCATTGTTGTTTCTCGCAGTTGGCTCGGTAATTTGCATTGAATTGAAAAGCTGACGAAATGCAGCCTGGCAATGCAATTTCTATAGAATTAATCAGACTTGCCCTGCCAGGGCTTTGAATTTACCTGGTGAAGTCGAGCGATCAGTAGGAAAGCATTGACCCCATGGATCAGATACAATGTGTACATAATTACATGGCAATACATATGGGAAATGAGAGCTTCTGTTGAAGTATTGGGTTAGGAGAAAACACATATCAAATGATTAGTTATTCAATAACGCATTTTCTAGAGAATAAATAATATCAGTTTACCAGCCATGTTTATAAAAGCAAGCGGGTAATAAAACTAACTCTTTTAAGAGCTTTTAAACACTATAAATTTAACTTAAACTGTGAGCAACCACGAGCTCAAATAGACTCATCAACAAAATAATAGATATTGTGTAATAACAATCAAGCATCACCAATTGTCATGGCCCGAACAATTACCAATCGTGGTTTCTACCTGTATTACTCAACCGCCCAGTCTTTTCGCTATTCCAAGACTCTTTCAGGTTCATTAGCTTCTGTTCAGAAAAGGCGACAAACAATAAAACCGGCAAAAGAAGAACTCAAATTTGAAGAAAGGCAGCCCAACATTCCCCAACCCGCCAAAAATAGTAAATAAACAATCTGAAATTCGCATAATGAATACCATTTCTGAGTTGGATTATGCGAAGCTCCCGGATTTGTATTTATCCAAGCGATTTCAGCGCCAAACAGCTCGTAAAAAGAAGATGCCACAAGAAGTACGAGAAAATAAAAGAAAATTTGAGAAATTCAATTGGCCAAGATGCAGACGAAAACTAATATTAATAAGCTGTTAATAGCTTGTAAACATGCATTTTCCACTGAAAAAATATCAAAATGAAAATCGATGGGGGAAAGGCGCAAGCGGTAATCATTAACAGACACCTACACGGCGAAGAATCTTTTATATTTGGAGTTTTATGTTGAGATACAATATCTTATTAATTTTAAATAGGAAAGGTATTTTGTGACAGTCAAATAAAGTCATAAGGTTGTAAATTTATT
>JAEIIL010027384.1:0-18421 GCA_018905715.1 Drosophila lini
CTCATAGTTCTCCACGCGAATTTATTTCAGCTGAGGCGTTAAGAACTAACATTTCTTATGTTTATTGTTTTGTAAACAAAGTGGACGGCCGGCCATTTGACCCCAAAAGAAACTGCATCTGGCCAAGATCCTAGCTCGGGGCAAGTCGGAGCCAAAGCCCCGTCCTGGAAGTGATTCGCCAATATTTGGTCGCGTCCAATCCCTGGCCCGGATTCCAGTCAATGCCGGCAAGAGGCCCAGGACAGAAAGCGGCATGGAGAAGAGCCTGGACGAGGTGGGAAACCATCATCACGAGAAGTTCGAGAATCAGGAGCCTCTCATGGACTCGGCAGCTCCCGTCACCCCGGCCTCTGCTCCCGTTCTGACTCGTTCCAAGAGAAAGGAGGCCAAAGAAGCATCTGCTTCTGGTGGCCAATCTCAGCCGGGCTACCTGCGACCGGAAACGTAACCTAATGACCAAAGCCCAGAATCGGAATTGGGATGGATGGTGGCAACTTTCGGACACCCATGCTACCGGTTAGGCGGCCCATAGCCAACATCAAGAGATCAACATCAAAAAAGTTCCAGTTCCAGTGGTATATCTAAGGTCTGGCCAGGCGGCAGGCAACGATACGATACAGGCAATGCAGTTCCTGGACGAAAGCAAGAGTCGACAGGGATGAGGCGGTAGGGATATGGCCAATTTGGATTTGTGTATGGCCACCACCAGCGATGGAAGAACATTTACAAATGTTCTCAACCTCCAATGCCCGTGAGTAAAAATTGGCTCCGCCAAATCGTTACCTAAATAATATTTTAAAATTCTATTCTAGCTTATTACAAATCCCGTCCTGCAAGCGGCATAATTTGTTGTGATTCATTTCATGCGCCCGCCAATATGGAGGCATTGGAGAAGAGCCTGGACGAGGTACAGGTCCTGGCATTTGTAAGGCTCCTCTTGGAAAGCCAACCTGATCTGCTCAAGTCCCCTTCGGGAAGTGGCGTCATTAATGTTTTGGTCAAGCCGCTGGACATTGAGATGGCCATCGGCGATCAGCTAATCATTGGAGCCAGGCGCCAGCGAATGATGGAGCTGTTCAAGAAGGATCCCGACTTGGCTTGAGCTGCATCAAGGCTCGAGTGCGCAAAGTTGAAGCTTTACTATCTCAAGGAGGGTTTTAAATTTTGCAGTTTTACATTAAGATTATCCATAAGATTTATATTTTTGAAGGGGGAAATGGCGATGTGTAAAATAAATACTATTGTGGCTTCGCTAATTTAGTTAGGATTTCGTTTTTAGGGATATCAGCATATCAGCCAGAGGAGGCCGAAACTGAGGCCTAGCACAATAAAAGAGCCACTTGCTCATTTGTCATTGTCAGCTAACGGATTGTGATGGCTAATCAAATTATAAATCGTGCCCATTAGAAAGTCGTTCGATGCAGGGCAGCCGGGATCGAGATTCGACATTGTCATCATCCTTTAACGAATGAGGTATAATTTTTGTAGATCGGATTATTCTGTGGACAGTTAGGATGTACACCGCAAACCTATTACTCCTCTACCTCTAAATATTTTTCAATACAAAATTTATTAAAAACTGTTCAAATGTTTTGTTATTATATGGTTTTTAATTCATTAAGCAAACTTTAGCCGTTTCGGCACAACATTTTTTTGAAAAGTGTGCATTTTTGCACCGAATTAACCTTACCCCCCCTTAATGTAATGGAAACTTTGAATTTTTATATTGTAATTTTATTTTGATTATTATATGGCTTATTCTAATTAAGAAAAAAAAAACAAAAAAAAAAAATTTTTTTAAATGTTAATAAGATCTGCAAATAAAAAGAAAAAAGAGTTAGTAAATTATATTTAATTAAATATTAATATAAACTTACCATCTGCATCCAGCTCAATGTCACTATCCATCAAAAAGGCTTTAGCTGAAATATATAAATATGTACGTATAAATATCTATATATGTATGTATAGCGTGATAAATAAAAATATACTTAAATTTCGGTCCCAACAGACGCCGTTTGGCCGGAACCGGCGGGTTGTTCTCCTTATCGTCCGCTCCTGCAATATATATTATATGTTAATATAAATCTTAATAAATAAAAATATATACTTACGGTTTGGCCCTAACAAGCATCTTTTACGCTAGGTAGGTTCGGCAACGCCGTCTCCAGAAACCTCGCCGAAACTCCAACTGTCGGCAAAGTCGTCCGTAGCAATTACCGATGCTGACCGCTCCGTGAAAGAAGTCCCGGCAGCATCGCCGGTGCTGGAAGGGACGGCAACGTCGTCCCAAGCAGTACGCCGTCATCCGGATCCACACCTGAGTCAACGGACTCGTTCAGTTTGGGTTTGGGTTTCCGCTATTTCTCAGGATTTTTGCGCTCTACATCGTTATTTTGTTTGCCTCTTAGATTCCAAAAACATTCTTAACGGCCTCCTCGGAGGCGTTTTCTAATATATAAATGTTCATTACGTCCGTTGCAAATGAAAAGAAGAAGAGGAGTAAAGGAGACATGTTAATTCATGTTGGCCCATTAGGTATGGAAAAACTTCGATGTCACCGTCGACACGAACCAGTCTTCAAACCGATAACTCGATCGATATGAAGGGGATTCCCGCCTTTTTTTCATACTTTTTCAACAATGGCAACTTTAACTTCGGTGATAGATTTCGAGTCGCTTTTTCGCCAAATTCCCTATTTACAAAGGACGGATTTGGACTCAGTCCTGGCCAAATTCCATACACACTTTCGACTTTGAAGAAAATCTCGATAACGATAACGATAAATAACAACGATAAATCCAAAAATGCGACGCGACGCATTTCTTCTTCTTCGTCTTGTTCTCAGCGGTAAGTACATAATATATGGCGCAGGCGCTGGGGCAGGTAAACAAACACCTGTAGAACGCCCGTCGAGGTAAACAAATCCCAGGCGCAGAATCGCCAAACGTCAGAGCAGGCGCACTGAGCGACCAGAAGAGTGCGGAGAATGCCTTTTGAGGACAACCTAGGGTCGTCCCCTTCCTACTTGAGGAGACCCATGCGTCGAGCTTTAAGCTGGCCCAGAAATGTCAGGAAAACGTCAAAACGGGCCACGACAGTGTAGAGAGAAAAGTTTTCGCTGGCCAACAACACACACACCGAAAAGTGCTGGCTCGCGGAGAAAATTGCTGAAAACTAGTGAAAATTCCAAAGGACAGAACATGCTGATCCGACCCAGTGCCTAGGGAAAGTGAAATATATATACACATACATAGCAGTGATCCAGTGCCGGAGATCGATCGGGGGATATGTTTGCGAAGGGCCAAGGCAGGTGGCCAGAACCGAGCTAACGGGCTAACGGGATATGTGTGTGGCCAGCTCGAGTGCGTGAGTGTGTGAGCGCCGAAGCGAAGTAGGCTACGAAAAACGCATCGCCTGGTATTTATGTCGCGCTCCCGCTGGATCGACCCCCGCCGTCATCATCAGCAGTTAGTAGATCGCAAGTATCGGGGCATCCGGGGCAACCATGGCCTGGCTCCTAACCAGATTCCTGGCCTGCTGGCGCCTCTGCCTCGGCCTGCTCTCCGTTCTGGTCTGCTTGGCCCCGTGCGTCAACCTGCAGCCAGCCGAGAACATCAACTACAATCTGTGAGTTTCGCCGGAGTTACGGATATATCCTGTCCAGGGATAATGCTACAGTAATCCCCAATCTTCCCACCCATCCAGCGTTCACTCGTGGGCCGACAAACTGGGCACCGAGCTGTTTCATCTGGGCGATTTCATCACCAGGCGCAAGGAGGTTCAAAATGTGAGCAAAGAGCATTTTATTGATTTTTCCGCCGCTCCGCTTTTTCCCCTGCTCCCCCGTTCCCCTGCTAACCTCTTCCCTTTCCCCGTTCTCCGTTTCCCGTTTTCCACTTTTTCGGTTCTGTTTTTGTGCGCTCCTTGTTGACGTCTCTCTGAGGCTGAGGCTTCGGCTCCGTATTTGGGTTAAAGGCTGCTAGCCCGAGCGGCAATTATAAAAAATGTAAAGCTGAGATTCTAAGGCAGTAGGCCGAAGTTTCAATGCCCTGGGAAAATCTATACAATGGGGTGTTTGTAGGTCTAATTTGGGGTAATAATAATTAGTTTTGGGACAGAAAAGTGGAGTTTTGGAAATGTAAGGCCGTAAACACAACATAAATGCGCATATGTTCTTGATTTAATAGAGATATGAGATATGTATATTGTTACAAAAATATGTATATAACTAGATTTTAATCCACTTAAAGCAAAAAAAAAAAATAGACAATTCACATATATAATTAAATTTTCTCTAAAGAAGAGTATTATATGGTCTATCACGATGGAAAACTTATTTTTGGCCGCCTTTCGGTCTCCATGCCCATATGAGGTCAGTGCGCTGCCAGTGGCCAGGACAGCTGGTAATTTATTTTTAGGCAGCGCAATTGGATTTACAAATGAAATTGTTTCACACATGGACTACAAGCGCATTGGCGCCAACTGTTTATAATGTTCGTTATGCATGTAAATGTGTTTGTCGATGGCCCCACTGGGGCCTCCAAATGGGTTTAGCGGGGTGGTTCAGCTCTGAGCAAAGAAGGGAATGCCAAAGACAGTATATTTTTGTAAATAATAATGAAGTAATATAACAAAGAGGCATGCAAACAGGAATAATATATCAAGCTAGGAACCCATTGAAAACCCCTTAAAATATGAGTTAGTTTAATCCTTTTTGAACCTTAAACAGCATTTCAAGGACGCGAAGGTGGTGTCGCGGAATGGTGCCTCCATTGTCGATTCGATGGCCAAGGAAATCGAAATGATGATGGATCTCAAGGTCAGCGCTGTGCGGGTATGTTGCTTCCATATTTCTAAATCCATTCAGGAAACTAACCAATCTGGCACACCATATATTCAGCGCATTATGGACACGGCTGAGAATACGGCTTTGTCGCACCAAAACGATATGGCGGACAAGATGTTCTCCTACTACAATGCCAAGGAGATGCTGGAGCCCGGCGATCCCATACCGCCCATACCCACGCCGGCCCCGGACATGGACAAGGATATTGGCGAGCCGCTGATCTACGTACAGCCGAAGGTGGTGGTCCTGGAGCCGCGCCCGGAGTTCCACAACACTCCCGTCAACTTCAGTGTCAGCTCGGTTCACGTGCCGGTCAATGTGTTCGATCGAGGTTTGGAATAATCCATCATCACCATAATCCGTGTATCTCTTCTCTTCGCTCTCTCTCTCTATCTCTCTCTGTCTCTGTGTATCTCTTTCTCTCACTATTGTAACTGTAATTGTCGCCTGTTGTTGTATTTGTGTGAAAGGTCCTGTTTTTATAGTTTTTGTGATCGAACTCTACGGCTCATATAAGTCATTCGGAACTTTAAGATGAAAGATAAAATGAAAAGTCAATGAACAATTTTTTAATGTTGATTAATATTTTTCGATTATTAATTTGTCTTGTAGTCTATTAAATTTGAAAACATTATTCAAAAGACTTTTTAAAGAAATTATATCGTTCGACCTAATTTGAACATAAGATCAGGACTCTTTGTAATGCTTTTCGAGTCAAACGCCAGTAAAAAAAAAACTAACCAAACACACTCCGTCTCAGTCTAGCTAAAAGTAGTGCCCAGAAATCGCATTCAGCTAGCTCGCTCTATCTTTCTATCTCTGTCGCTCACTCGCTCGCTCTTTAGCTGTTTGCTAGCTCGCTTGCCCGTAATCGTTGTTTTTTCTGTATGCCATATAAGCCGTACGCTGCGCCTCCTTTTCCTCGAAGGGATTCCTGAAACTAACTCTACATTTTGATTTGATTTTTATTGGGGCTATAAATCCATGCAGATTTTACAAATAACTTTGGGAAAATAATATTGAATTAAAATACTGCAGCTTGTTGGAAATTAATGTTAAAAAGGATAGTTTCAGGTATACGGGTACAATCATTATGATGAAACTATCATTTTGGATAGGGAAGAAAATATTAAAATAAAGTACTAGAACTAATTGGGAATTATAAATAAGAGCTAGTTTTCATAGATAAAAATATAACAACATTTTTTTTTAACGATAAAAAACTTTCAATAACATTTTAAATTTTTTCAATACCCCAATTTTAAAAATATATATGAAATAACCAATATCGTTTGCTTCTTTTTCTGAATCAGTCTAAATCAAATCGAATCAGTTTTAGGAATCCCTCTCTTGATTTTTTTCGATTTCCAAACCGCTTGCGTCAATGCGTGCGAGGGACGCGTGCACGAGTCAAGCAACGCACTGCGCTGCCCGGCCCAAACCTTACCGTACCTAATGCTTCGCGAAATGGGATCCATTCCTGTCAGAGCCGATCCGTAAATTGTATAATTCCGCCGGGGCCGCTGGCTGTGCAATGCGTACGTTGACGGCGCGCCCGGGTCCAACGCCAATGGGAATGCGAATGCGAATGCTCCGGCTGCACTGCCGAAAAACACGCGGAATGCTTGCCAAAAACCGTATAACACCCAACTTGAGCCACCAGCACACGAACCCAGTACTACTGATACAACACACCACCTGTCACTGTAACGTCCGCGGAGAAGGAGATAGACTACGACTAGGATTAAGTCCGCACAAGTCGAGGCCAACTAATCTGTGTTTCTTTGCCAAATTCTTTCCGTTTCATTGCCTTGAACCTCGAACATCGAACCTCGAACCAAACATACAAAACACACCACAAACCACACACAGCACCGGATGTGATAAAAGCAATCCAGTGGTCGGAGAATTTGGATCAGATATTCCGCGACAATTACAAAAACGATCCGACATTGTCGTGGCAATTCTTTGGCAGTTCGACTGGCTTTATGCGTCAATTCCCTGCATCGAAGTGGAATAAGGACGTACCGGTCGATCTATACGATTGCCGCCTACGCTCCTGGTACATGGAGGCGGCGACGAGTCCGAAGGATATCATTATCCTGATGGATGGATCCGGTTCAATGTTGGGACAGAGGCTAGATATCGCAAAGCATGTTGTCAATACGATACTCGATACATTAGGTACAAATGACTTTGTGAACATCTTCACCTTTGATAAGGAAGTGAGCCCAGTGGTCGGATGTTTCGAGGAGACACTCATTCAAGTATATATCAATTTTCCTTTTGCCTAATTTAAATTTAATTTAGAATTAACAATTTGATTTCTGTCTATCCCCGCAACAAACACGACCAAAATCGCAATTCGAATTCCAAAATCGATCGATCGCAAACACACCCAATTGATGCAACTAAAAACGATAACAAAATACGGTAACCCAAAAAACACACAACCCTAAAACCAACACACTTTCGAAATTCATCCAGGCGAATCTGGGCAACATACGTGAACTGAAAGAAGGGATTGAATCGTTTAAGCCCAAATCGATTGCCAATTATACCGCTGCATTGACAAAGGCATTCGAGATATTGGAAGATACCAAGTCGACGTCGCGCGGGGCGCAGTGCAATCAGGCGATCATGATCATTGGCGACGGGGCGCCGGAGAACAATCGCGAGGTCTTCGAGCTGCACAATTGGCGTGACCCGCCGTACAAGCCGGTCCGTGTGTTCACCTACCTGATTGGCAAAGAGGTGGCCAATTGGGATGATATACGGTGGATGGCGTGCGAGAATCAGGGCTATTATGTCCACCTCAGCGACACCGCCGAGGTGCGCGAGATGGTCTTAAATTACATTCCAGTTATGGCCCGTCCCCTCGTCTTGGGTAGGCACGATCATCCGGTGATTTGGTCCCAGGTCTATGCGGACATCGAGGTGGGTAGTGGTGCCCCAGAGTGGCGCCATCATTATGTGACTCTCCTGGTTGGCGAAGAACTCCCCCAAAAACACTTCATCCTCTCCCTTTCCCTCTCTGATCTCTGTGCGTAGGACACCAAGCTCTCCGACTATTTGTGGGACATCAATCAGTGCGAGTACCAAAAGGCCGATGTCCTGGAATACTGGCAGGTGCACGACCGAATGCTGGAGCCCAGCGAGATGCACCGACGGAAGTACAGGCGAATGAAAGAGGTGAGTTCAATTAGACACATTATAAAAGACAAAGGTGCGTAACGCCACAGCTAACTCGACCTTCCTGTGGCTTATAGAGATTTAAATGTATGCGCGTTACGCAGCCTACATTAATTCTAAATGAGCATGTACTATCCGATATGATTTTTAAGTTATTTCAAGTCTTTGAAACATTTCCTAGTATGAGCTTTTATCCATTATTTCCCTCAGACCTGGAACCAGCCTGTGGACTCGAATGTTTACCAGTTCATGACCACCGTCTCGATGCCCATCTACGACCGACGTGAGAACGCGGTAAGTGAGAATCATTGCAAGTGCCTTTCGTGGTGTTCCCTGGCACCGGGGTACCTGAGTATTCATATATATATATTGAATCGAACTCTATCAAGCGAGTTAGCACTGCAAAATTCTTAGCGGAAATGAAAGAAAGAAAACTGAAATCAGAATCAGCAGCCGCCCCCAAACTCATTACCGATCGAAGCAAGAAATCGAAATACAGCAAACCAATCTGAACCTATCTATGTAACAACTCACTTTATACTACTACTGTATTAATAATTTATGCGTTATATATATAACACGATACTTACTACCTACTACTACTACCAAACTATACACAACTATATACCACAGAATATCACCGAAGAAGTTTTAATAAATGAAGCACTCTGGGAATTGCAAACACGTGAGGTACAAACTATAATGCCAAATTCTAACAAATAACAATCGAATCCAACTTAATAAATTTCGAACGAAATTCTTTGCGTATAACGTATTTACTGCTCTTGATGAAGTTTAATATATACGCCAATTAATTGCATATCGTATCGAGCTCTCTATACTCGTATATATATTATCCGTATATATATATATATATATATATCAAAATAAAAAGTAAACAATTTGTTATACTTTGCGCTACATACATGCATACCTAATCCATATTTAACCGATATATACTATAACTAACTACTATAACTCGTATATAAAACTAGCTAATATGGTCTAGGACCATGGCATTCTTTAGCAACCTTTTGACATTATAGTTGACCACGTACTGGGTTCGATACCAAATCCAAATCCAAATCTGAATCCAAATCCAAATCCAACGTATTCTCATGTAACAATAACGAAATCTATTTGAATTGGTCCAGTATTTAACGCTAACTAGCTATATTGATTTTCTCTATATATAAATATAACCGTAACCGTACTCGTACCATTATAATAATTACTATAACAAATTATCGAATTATAGCTATGCCTAGTTGATTACTTAACGTATATAAATAGTACATTTTATCTAGCATTTTGAAGTAGTAGAATTTACCATTTGTTGTTTTCACTAAGAAAAATTGGGTTGAGCCGCGATCGACTAGACTCTTCATATATATACAATATATATTGAAAATTGCGCTAATTGGTAGCCCCAACCCGTACCCCCTCTCCCCTAACAAACAAACGTTAGACGCCCATTGATGTTTAGTAAGTAAAATGCAACATTGATCTTAAATCGGAGAAACCCTAGGCTGCTGCTGCTGAGGACCTATAGAGCACACAAGAACAACCACAACAGATCAATTTCTATATATAAATATAAATATTTAAACCAAGAACACATCTCGATGGAGTTTTTATACCCTTCTGCTGGACAGGACCAGATCAGAGCAGATCAGATCAGATTGAATAGGATCAGGACCCTTGTACGCACCCCGTCGCGCTTCCCGCCCACCGACACCAACGCCACCACGCCGCCCACTCCACCCGCCCCTAGAATAACCCTACTTAAGTTTGCTTCCGTTCCTAGAAATTGATTTATTAAATACTACAAATACGAATTCACAGCTCATTAATCTAACGACCGATATAAATCCGGCTGCGAAAATAAACCTTCAAGTTGTGAGTAAATTGTATCTAAATCAAACCCCAAAAACAACTGCAAATTCTAATTCTAAAGCAAAATGCAAAAAATAAAAAATCCCCCAGCATATTTTCACTTTTGATTGTCGCTCTGAGCCGCATGTGTGACTTGATCAAAATTTGTTTCTGCTTTTGATTTCCACCTGATTTCCTACCAGCACCCCCACAAGTTTTTCAAAATCTTCGTTTTCATTTTCGTTTCGATTTGTGTAATGCCTAATTCCAAGCCACCACAACGAATCCATGGCCACAATGCAATGCTTATGATTTCCTAGCCTGTCCGATCAGGAGCTTGGTACTAACCTCTAATGATTTCATTTTGCAATCCTAGTTTAAGACTCTCTTCGGCACCTTCTCTCCTACTCTCTCTGTATCTCTGTGTGTGTAAAGCTTCGCACTCCAAAACTGCAATACTCCTCCATAAAATACTCAACGATCTGTGATCGAATCCTTCCGTCTGTTGCTCCTCTCTGTAACTCTTTCTCTCCCCTCACTCGCTGTGTCAAACGGGGACTCTGTGGATTCCCTGTCTTAAAAAAAGAAACCCAAAATATGCTTATGTGAAGGGTATAAAAACTGTACACTGTACACTCTTACACCGAGACACCAACAACGCAAACAGACACGCACAACTGTACTTTCTTCGTGGAGAATGGTCCCTCTACACGTGTAAAACAGCTTTTTTCACACGTTTTCTGTTGAAAATCTTTGTTTTTTGTACAGTTTTTTAAACGAGAAAATTGTACATTACATTTCGTCTATTTCTATCGCTGATTTTCTGTCTTCCGATTCTAACACTTTAGTTAACTATTTTAGTTTTTACACACACTGCCTACGTACTCATAAGCTCTTAGTACTACTCTGCTAGCCATGTAATTAGCCGCTAAAATACAGAAAAAACGCTTAAACTAAATTCTTTGTAAACATCAATACAAGACAAGGCCAAAAAAAAAAAAAACAAACTAAAATTTAAATCTTTGAAATCGACCTTCTTGACTGTACTCGTAAGTTCTTGCGTAGTAAACGATGCTTCTCATATTTGCATTCGTCATTGTTTCCGTTTTGATTTCCATCTTTGAATTTTACTTTGAGATGCCCTAAGGCGTTTTGTACTAGCAATGCCATTTATCGAATTCAAATTTCAAATTCATTTTTCAGTATTTGATTAACATGCAAACCAATTACCATTAACTATAAATTCTCTGTACTTGTAAACATTTAAAGTCCGACTTGTGTATATGTTTCGTTTTAACTCACTTGACCCCACTTGACCCTCTAAATACATCTCAAAACTTCTCCGCATGCACAGACAAGAATTGCCAACATCCTGGGCGTGGCCGGCACGGATGTGCCCATCAATGAAATTAAAAAGCTGCTGTCGCCGTTCACGGTAAGCCTAAATAGTAAAAATTATAAGCTGGCCTAAAATATCTTAATTAATGACTTCTTCTTTAGCTTGGCGTGAACGGCTACGCCTTTATAGTAACCAACAACGGTTATATACTATTCCATCCAGACTTTCGTCCAATTGTAAGACATCTTCATTAGTTCACTCGAAATGTCTTATTCATTTATATAATAATTTCAGTTCCAAGGCTACATATTGAAGCCTTCGTACAATAGCGTTGACATGATTGAAGTCGAGCTGTTGGATGACGATCGACCCGCCAGAGACTTTAATCCAGTGCTGATGACGGTGGGAACTATTAATCAATTAATTTTAACTGAAAAAAACCTTATTTTTGTCATATTTCTTTATTTTAACAGATAAGAGATTCTATAATCAATCAATCAACAGGCAGCAAATGGATGTTGGTCAAGAATCATTTCGATGAAATGGTAAGTATTATTCCAATGCGTTTTCTTACAAAAAGAACTGAACAAAAGCAATATTTATGTATTTGGTGCTCTTAAAATCACAATGATTTTTTAAAGCCTATCTAAAAATATAAAATGTAATTTTTTAACAATGTATACTTATATTGGTCTTCATGAGATTATAAAAGGAATAAATGTTTATTTTAAAAAGCACTCTCTCTATAATTATTAATTCTATGAAACAATTAATCCTCTACAGAAACGGGTGACTCGCATAAAGCGTCAATATTACTGGACGGCCATCAAGAAGACACCTTTTACTCTGGTCATTTCCTATCCGGAGCAGTATGGTGTCAGTCGCTTGGACATTCGTACCGATCAGGAGATCCATCGCATGAATGTCGAGGGCACAAATTTGCGCAGCTTTTTTGCTGGCAAGAAATGGAAAATCCACCCAGATTGGTTAGTTATTCCTGCCATTTCAAATGTCTACAAATAACTTACAAGACCTATGGCACTTTCCAGGCTATTCTGCAAGCACAGCAACAGGACATTCAAGACGCCAGAGATCGAACTCCTGTACTTTCTCGAGCGCATGTCTGAGCCTGGCTGGCGGTGGCCGGGAAGCCGGAGTGCTATGCCCCCAGAGCACGCTGCCGCCATGTTCTGTAAGTATCTAGGACCCCGACTATAGCCATTCCCAAGCCAAAGCTATATTTTCGATACTCGATCGATTGCCTCGATAAGCAGCCGCTTTCCCAGACTCTGTTATGCGTTTTGTGTTGATTGTTCTTCCGTTTTTGTACGGCTAGAATTGCGAAAATTACGATTTCGATTTCAATGTTCATGCAAATTCACAGCTAACAATTCATCAACTGGCCGCTATCCATCAATCAATGAAAAAGAAAGCTACTATTGTGAGTAACGAAAGTCAAAAGTCATCACAGTCACAGTCATAGTTGTGTGCACCCCCCATAATATCCAAACGCACTTTCAGTAGCACTCACAGTTCTCATTTCCAACCTCAGCACCTGCACCTTCAGGGGATATTAAGTAGTGTGATCCAAACTTAAATGAATTAATTTAAAAAGAAATATAAGTGGAAATGATCTAAATTTCTCCCAAATAATATATTATACATCAAGTTACGTTTTCCGTAGCCAGTGCGTTGTGAAATCTTCAAAATATCATTCCATGAAGAAAGCAGAAGGAATGGAAATCGTATTTTATATTTATTTATATTTTTCGAAAGTCTTATTTCTGGAACGTGTAAACTATGATCTATATAACCGCTCTGGGACTAAAACCAAATGGATTGGGCCAGTTCAAATTATAATTGTAACCTTAAATTCCAAACATAAGTATGATTACCATGTAGTTTATTTACTTACTCCGTAGTTAGCTGAGGAATTTGCACACTTAAATCGTTGTTGCATGACACGAAGGACTAATATGTCCCTCACATCAAGCCAAAAGTACTTTGTTAAACATAAAATGTTCTAAAGCAAGTTATGCCACTGCGACCACTACTTAGTCATGTTCATCCACCAATTAGGCCCGATTTGACCGTGTTTTTTGGATTTCAGGCGATCGGCAGCTGATGCAGGCCCTGGTCTTTGATGCCCACGCCACCGACTGGTACGCCAACACCACCAGCTTCATGGAGGACAAGATCACGTAAGTGACGTTCGCGACTCGTTCGGGGATCTATAGCCAGGCTAGGCTTGACTTGGCAGACACCTCCAGTACAGTCAACGCCATGGCAGCACATATTAACCATTTTTTATTTCTGTGTACGCCCTTCTTTTTCTCACTTTTATTTGCATTTTATACTGATTCTTTGTCGTCCTCCTCGTCGCTGTCGTTTAATGTCTTTCTCATATTGAATTTTTGCACCCACAACTATACTCTCCAATGACTCTGAATATATAACTATATATATGTATGTCGAACTCTTGATATCTTAATACCACAAAACATAATGCCTCTTCATTATGAAATACCAAACCATTCACGAATCTAGCACAAGCGCATCAAGCCCAATAGCCGTTCTAATGGGTTTGTTGCCAAGGTAAAGAATAGTAAACGTCGAAACTCAATCCTGTTAACTAGTCTAAGTTTTTTTTCTTTTTCTTAAATAACATATCATATCGCCCTTGGTCTTGTAACATTTCTGTTCTGTGCACAGGCACGAGTTCAAGCAGCGATTCGGAGTCACTGTCGCCTTCTTGGCCACCCACAGCGGCCTCACCCGCTGGCACGAGTTTCACTCGAACAACGCCGAAGAATCCGGAGCTGGGTGAGTCCTGAAAATCTGCGGAAAATTTCCCACGGAAATGGTATATCTATATATATATTGCAGCGAGACATTCAGCAAAAACAACACCCGGGCCATCGACGAGATTTGGTACAAACGCGCCGTTGACCAGCATTTTGTGCGGGACGAAAGCTTCGTCTACTCGGTGCCCTTCGATGCGGGTGGTGAGTTGATATCAGATACAGAACCGGATCTTAGATAATAAATATCACTTATATGATTCCTGCGGTGTAACAGATACACAAGCAAATCAATTAAAGAGATAAATATGCTCAGATACTAGTCGTTGAAGGCACTTAGGCAACCCAACTTAGACATGCATTACATTTCATTAACCTTTCTGTAACTCCATCTGCAGAAAGCAACTCGGAAATCCTGGTGACGGCCAGTCATGCCGTCTTCCACAGCGAAGGGGGCAAGTCGGCACCTGCTGCAGTTGTTGGCTTCCAGTTTCAGCACTCGGCACTCTACAAACTCTTCCACAACATCACCGGCAATGTGAGTAGTGCTATACCAAAGACATTATAATAACAAGATGCCTCCCGCGAGTTCATTTGAATTGGTTATACCCACCCAATCCATCCATTATTCCCAACTTTAATCCTTTACAGGCCTGTGCCGTGGATGACAAAGACTGCTACATACTGGACAACAATGGCTATGTGGTCATCTCCACCCGCGTCCACGAGACGGGAAGGTTCTTTGGGGAGGTAAATGGAGCAATCATGAAGCGGCTGCTGGAGGAGAATGTGTACAAGAAGGTTGTTGTCTACGATTACCAGGCGGTTTGCTTCGAGTCCAAGAACGACAACAATGCCTCTAGCATGCTGCTTTCGGTATGAAGAATATGCCATATATATGGGCAGTCGAACCCCTGTAACCATGGAGGATCGTCTGAACTTTACATATATTAGACCTCTTACTAATGATCCCTCTTTCAGCCGCTGTTCCATGTACTGCGCGTGGGCAAATGGCTGCTGCATACGGCGCTGTGGTATATTGTACAACTGTTGCAGTGGGCGCCGGGAGTGTCCAGCCACTATGCGGACATGTATGGCGACTCCAATGATACAGAGCCACCGCCGGCGCCGCCGCCGGAGCCTGAGCGCCATGCCCACGGCAATGGCAATGGGGGGCACGGGAAGAAGAACGACGATGATCACTGGCTGCGGTATCTTACACTCCACCGAACGCGGCTCAAGCCCTGCGATATGAAGCGTGAGCTGTACACTCTGTTTAACGAGAAGGACAACGTTGTCTACAATATGACAGCCCATGCATGTGAGCGGCCATTTGTCGTCCTGCCCATTCCGCTGAGTAACCTCATTCTGCTGGTCATCGACCAGCTGTGTCCGCGGGACGCCACGCTCGTCCTGACGGTCAATCCGCAGCACATCGACTACCACCTGTCGATCAACGACTCGCTGGCTTGCTTCAAGCAGGCCCGGGAGTTCAATCGCGTGCGACCCCAGAGCTGCATCAGTCGGCATGCGAACGTAAGTCCATTGGTTTTCTTGAATCATATTGAATCCCCACTCAATCTTAACATAATCTAATACATATATTTTATTTCTTTGAATTTCGTTTGCCATCTCCAGGAGAGCAGCATCAAGCTGTGCGGCAAGGCCTGCTCCGTATACGCGAATCTGGGGCTCCTGCTCCTCTGCCACATACTGAGTCGCTGGCTGTAACGGCGGCCCACAATGGGATTAGCTTAGATCTAGGCAATATATGTTTTTGTATATATACGGAAGGGCCATCCGAGGGAGATGGAAATTTTTTACTCTAACGCTTGAGCGCAGTTCAATATTTTTCGGTCATCTAGAGAAACTTTTCCAAATTAGACCTTAAGTAGCTAAATACAAGTATCCGTTTCGACCTCTGTTTGCTGTTAAAAGCGGAACGACACAGCGAACGCGGACAGTGTGCGCCGGCGGGCTGGGCTTATGGTAGACCTTCCAATAGACAGGACAGAATATATATGTATATTATATATGTATTTATTGTGTACATGAAACTGAAACAAAAATTCCAACAACGGCCTTAAACGACTCGCAACCAGATCCGATAAGCTGAAATAAGCCCAGAGCCCAGCGAGGTGACTAAAGTTATGGCACACACTGTACCACCATAAATGCCGACTACTGCCCATGGTTATGTGTGCCTGTGTGATAGTATGCGCGAGTGTGTGTGCGCGTGAATGTGTGCAGGTGTGAGGTGTGGGGTGTGCATGTTAATCCTAATCTAAGATGGCCACATTTGTAAGTAACACTTAGCTACGAGTTTATGTTTAAAGAACGGATCAAGGAAACCTATCGGTGGTGTAAAGGCGATGAATTAATAATGGAACCATTTAATTATATATACATATACACACAAACACACATTATATACGATATATACATACCTACGAGTACTTTGCCCAGTACCAACAAACCATACATGCTAGCTAATTTAAGTAGCTTTTGTATATTTGCTTAGCTTAGCCCGGCGAAAAACCGAACCGAAACTAACCGAAACAGAAAAGTTTAGCCTTGGAGAAAACTACATACTTTTATAGACAAATTCGTTAAGGGATGGGAAACCACTAAGACAGAAACCGAAACCAAATCTAAACGCATTGTTTTTTATATACACTGATGATGACGATACCTAGCATTACCCACAAGTACCTACATATTTGAAAAGAAACTACAAAAACCAAAAGACAAAGAAAAGAAAAGCAAAAACGATAAATTAACTTTTTATTACTAAAAAAAATACTACTTGATACGAGCCACAGAACTGAGCCGAGAACGGAGACGATTGAGTAACAAAAACAAGCAAGTAAACAGCATCTAGTGACTAAATTATTATTAATACTACAATTAAACATTGACTAGTTGAAATTTATACCAAGACAAACTCGAACGACATCTTAAAGGCAAAACTCTCAGCCGAGAGTAGAGAGGATCTCTGGAGCAGAACTTGCTAAGCTTTAGCCCCCTATGTCGCCCATGGTAGTGTAATCAACTTGTGCCATTCGAACTGCCTAGAATTTGTTATTAACTATTTAATACTAAAACTCATTACGCGTTTTTTAGATGCGACTAACCACTGAACTCTGTTAATCCTCTCGCAGGTTGTTTCCATTCCTTATTAATTTTGTATATTCAGATTGACGATGATATATAAGGTAACGAACGATAGCGAATATCAAACTTATACCAAGCCTGCGCCTGCATGCCTCTACACCGATCTCAATACTCAAATTTAAACTGCAACTCTCCTCACGAACGAAATGAAACAAAATCGAAACGAAAATAAAGGGAAATACAAATACAAAATACACTCTCGCTGACAGCCACAATTGTACTACATTACATAAACATATTTCAAATTCAATCAAATACAAGTAAAAACCATTTGTCTAATGTGCTAAAAGAAGAAACTGATAATAAAAACAAAATAATTTCGAAAATCCAACCAAATGTTTTTGTCTTTTGGTGGGAAAGCATAGCTCATACATTGTTTGTATATTTCAGTCAAAGCGCAGCAGAGGAAGCTAGTAAGATCTCTGATGTGGAAACAATTTTCCAAAGAGCAATATACATATATACTAGGTATATATATAAAACGATATTTCACGTAGCTTATGGAATATAATCAGGTCCGCATAGAAAAAAAAGTAGGGCCTGGGGTATCCAGTTTCCTGTAAATAAATCTACTATTCTCGACAGTGATGTAACTTTTTAATTTATACATTTAAATGTACTCATAGTTCTATGTACTAGTAATTATTAAAGTGAAGGTATTTTGTAAAATCACCTAAAGTAAAAGTAAAAGAAATACCTAGCATGGTTCTGCGGTTAGGTACAGAAGGTATTTAATTAGTAGGAGTCCACTACAATACGAAGGTAACCTCTGGTTTGCATCCCAGTTTAAAGCGAAATGTAAAAATTGCTTTTTCGAACCGATTCTTTAAGTACTATACTGTGGCCGCCATACTAAAGACTCCAAACGCAATATCCAGATAGGACGAACTAAATAAATAGGAATAGGAATTTTTAGCATAGGGGTAGGGTAATTGATAAATACAAACAAAGTTTTATTCACCATGCATGGTATACGCTCTATAAAGTCAAGCATTCAGGCGTACGCCTAAGTCATCAGCTATTGTAATTCTTTTCTAAGAGCAGGAGCTCAAAAGTTTATAAGTCGCAAGCTTAAAAACGTTTCGAGAACATGTCACAAGCTTGCGGAAAGTCTTCTGATTTTCTCACTACTATATAAATATGGGCATTACCATGATGATGAAAGGTGTATACGTACGGCATAAGTTGCAA
>JAEIIL010027386.1:8734-35873 GCA_018905715.1 Drosophila lini
AATGTGTTCGACGAACGTGTTTGAATGTGAACTTTTGTTGCCCAAATACCGAAATCGCGACATTTTTATTTGATATTTTTTGATATTTCTCCCTTGGTCACTCTGAATCGAAGCAAAATGTCAATTTACATGCTAGGGGTAGAATTCTCATGTAGAATGTAAAATGTTCGGTCACTATAGAGCAATCGATTAATAATACTCGATCTTTTAGAACGTAACGTAATAAACGCTACGTAAGTGAAATTATGCCTTTATTTTTAATAATATGTTTTAGCATGTTTATTGAAGCTGATAATAATTTAACATTAAAAATATGTATATATGGACAAATTCCATTTTTAAATACACTTTATAGTTAAATACAAAAAATGTATAATAGTATTCGTCATAGTTTAAGATACGAGTATATAAATTGGTAGTTCTTTTTACATTAAAATGCTGAGAAGCAAACAAAAATAAAATATAATACGCTTTTAAGGGCATAACAAACTGGCTAAATAAGCTTTCTACATTTTAAGACTCAAACCTTTTTAGAAGAGACCGCTCAATAATGATAGCGATAACCGCACTGAAATAGTTATCGACCGTTAAATTTCAGATTATTTTCTGTATGTTAGCTTTAAAGCCGGTAGTTTCGAAAATATACTTGAAAATAAATCTAGATATATATCATTTATCATATCCTGAAATATATAATGATAAAACACAGGCCAACTAAAATTAATTAAATCCTAAAGTCTAAAAAAAAAACACTGCAGTCGACTAAAGGCCCAATCAAAGCCCAAATTAAACCCAATAATTACTTTAGTTTTCAAAAAATGCATTAATAATTCCACTTGTAGCTTTTTTCGGTTGTGTGTTTTGATTTTATTACGCTAATGTAAGCTTAATTTATTGTTTAGACATAGTTGAAAGAGGGTGAGAGCGAAATTAATCGCATTAAAGCGTTATACCAGGCAACGTATAAGCTGCGATGCCACTACACTACGATCTAAGGTCCTACGTGGCTACTTAGTAATACCCTACTAGATCACAGTTGGTGGGGGGAGGCTTTGAGAAGCTCTGATCCGATGAGAGCTGGAACTAGAAGAGACTCATGGAGGACACGTTTTCCGAGAGGATCATCTTCTGGACGTCGCAGAAGACGTCGCGGATGCAACGAGTGTCCGTGGCGACGGTGAAATGGTAATAGCACTCCCGTTCGGAGGTGCCCAGATCGACCTGGTTGCGGGAATGCCGCTTGAAGGGCTCCTTGGTGATGTCCACCAGCTGCTGCTTGATGAACATCTTCGTCCAGTCGCTCTCGTCAAAGCAATTGTCCTGCTGCGGCCGCTTGCAAAACTCCTCGTACTCGGGAAAGTAGTCAACGATGTGCTTGCCAGCCCGTATCTTACGCTCCATGATGTCGTACTTGTTCAGGAAAACAATCAGTCCGGCGGAGGCTAGGAAACGATTCTGCCACACAGCCCGAAACAGCTTGAGGGCCTCCTGCAATCGATTCTGGGTGGGATCCTCGCGCAGATTCTGATCGAATTCGCTGCAGGAGATCAGGAATAGCACTGCCTGGATGCCCTCGAAGACCTGTATCCACTTGTTGCGCTGATCCCGCTGGCCTCCAACGTCATACATGCGAAACTCCTGCTCGCCACCACCCATGCTCCTGGGTATGGGCACACGGAATGTGATTTGCGAGATGCCAGTGGTGATCTTCCGACTGTGCAGGATGTCCTCGGTGCTGGGTATGTACTCCTCATCGCTGATGCGGGCAAAGTTGTCCAGGAAACTGGAAATAAAAGGCGATAAGAGTTAGTAAGGTGCTTTTTTTGGGGGATTACTCTCTTAAATACTTACTATTTGGCACTATCCAGCAGGGGAAATTCACTCGAGCGATCGTAGCAGGCACGGATGCCCACATCGTTCCACAGAGTGGTGACATGGTCGCAGTACTCCTGCAAATATAGAAAAAATAAACCAAAAAATGAGTAAGGTTTAAGGGTTTATCACTAAACTCAGACAGCACTAAAAAATCTACAAGGCTAACCCGGTTGTAAAACTGTCTGACTAAAGCCTGGCCATGACTGTTCTTTTCTTTAAACCTATTATATAGGTCGGAATCGGGGAGATTGGTTTACTATCATAAATATTACGTGCTTTTGTGCAAATATCTTGGGTATTTCTTCATTCATAAATCTTTGATAAACTTCCCGGGAACTTTGCAACCCCAAAAAATATACTTCCTTCTTTTGATTTACTTTTTATGTTTGGTATTACTCATTATTGGGGTAAAACATAAACCCCTGGGTGAGTGACTTGCGCCCCGCCCTCTCCGAGACTTGGACAGCCTGGCTAATCTTATCGTAAGCCATATAATGACCATTGGAGGCACTAGATATAAGTATTTGGAAATGAGAACCGCCTACTCCCAGGCATGAATCATCCGCAAAAAACATTGCAGCTGCGGCAAACTTAAACAAACAAAAAAAAAATCATAATGTCCAAGTCCAGGAAGTCCGATTTACAAAACACTTGTTTTGGAAAGTTTTCAGACATTCCTATGGGTCTAATGGATGGGCTATCAATCAAACCCGCCGCCACCCAACGATAAGAACCAGTCGATCGATCGCTCGACTATAGCCAGCGGAGATTTGACGCAAGTTCTAGGCGGCTTTCAAAGTCGTTTGCCTGGATTTTCGGACCAGCACTATATGTATATGTCACAACACAACACATTCTGAAGTGCAGCTGGGATAAGATACTAGGGACACTCGAATCGGCAGCGAAACTCACCTCGTTCATGTACTCGGGAGCGGATCCGGGCAGGGAGAGTATATAGTCGGCGGATCGTTCGCTGGTGCAGCTGCCAAAGTCGATACCAAGGATACCCATTTGGCCCACCAATTGCAGGATGGATTCGTGGATATTTTGGTATATTTCGGGGATCTTTTCCCGCCGCTCACTGCAGAGGAGAGAAAGGAAGAAGAGGGTCTTTGAGTATATGCAAAAATATATATTAATTAACTAATTTGCTTTTTTTAAGCTTAGCTTTAAAAGAGAGCATAAAAAAAATGCTTATAATTTCCAACTGGTTTTATGAATAATGTATAATTTTTTATGGTTTTTTTAACTTTCTAAATGTGAGAAAAATTACAAATTTAAGATGGTATTATGTGTTGATTTGGCCTTAAATTTATTGAAAACTTTATATTAATTGTATAAAACTTGCCTTAGTTTTGGGTGATTTTTTTAGGACAGTTTGTTTTAATATAGATATATATTTTTATGAGATAGAAACACTCTAAAAATTATAACTAAAATATGTTTCTTACTCATTTTTTTAGCATTAAACCTAACACCTGACAAATTTTCGACCACTTGTTTTCCAGTTAAAGATAGTGATCACCACACCTGCGTTTCCTTGTTCGATATTTATCACTTTATGTGGAATTATGGATCATTCCATTACCATATTTGTTTCTATTGAATCTAATCATGTTCTAAACATTTCCCATAATTCTAATTAATAATTCTTCAACCTCAAATACTTACTCATCAGTAAATCCATTGATGTGTAGTATCCGCATTTGCTTAATGATGGTGGTCTTGCCGGACTCGGCGGTGCCCAGCAGCAGGATCTTGACGGTGGTATCCCGTACGCCCTTGGACATGTCCTTGAGCATGTGATGATCATGCATGGAGTGGACCTGCACCTGCTCCTCCTTCTGCCCCATCACGGCCGCCGGCTTTGAAGGTTGCTGGCGCAAACAGCGCAAAAGTCTGCAGGGAAAGAGAAAAGAAAGGCAAATTTGCTTAGCATTTTGCTTGTTCGCGGTGGTGACTTCTAAGGAAAAACACGCCGATCAGGAGAGTCTATATATAGTAGGTAAATATTAGCATACACCCCAAAGACAGCACTCTGTACACTCTAACGCTAGATGGGGGATGTATGTGTTTAATTAAAAGCACACAGAAGCCGGAGATAGGGGTTTCAAACTACGTGGACTACACTACGCAATAGATAAAGTCGCTATGGACCCGAAAGTCGGAGTCGGTAGAGGGAATCGAGGGATCGGAGGGGCAGTGTCTGGCACAAACCGAATCTGACGCATACAGAATACACACGGAATATCACCAATAATTGCAATCAGAGTTGGGAACAAGCTTTAATTAGGAGAGCAGAGGGTACAGTGGGTGCCACAAAACAAACCTGTTTAAAACATCTACTAGCTGAGCCCAAAGTAATTTTGCAATCTCATCCCAACAAGGCAGGAATTGTTTACTTTGGGTCTTAATATCAAAGTGTAAATACTAAAAGTCATTACTGAGTCATTACGACAAAAGTTCTGCCACATAATAATGCAATTATCGAATTTCTAACAATGGTTAAATAAATATTTAAGCTACCACCTAACCACCTCTAGGAATTCAAGTGCCAAGAAGTTGAAGTAGAAGTGAGTTTCTTGAGGAGAAAGACATTATATTATCAGTAGAGACCATTGAGAATGGTTGTCAAACAAGATGGAGTACTTGAAGGGTTCATAATGTTGCCAAGACGCAAAAATTTACCAATTACACTTGTCTCTGAAGTTAATTACTTGGTTATGAGAAAGGCTTTAGGTAACCAAGAGTGGCAAATCAAGAGGAGCAATTAGAAAATCAATCACTGAAGATGCCAATCATTGTATAATTTGGGTTATTGGGGTTCTCTGATTCGATCACGTTTTAAGATATCGCCAGACAACACCTCAACAACAAATAATGGTTATGATCGAAATAAATTCCCTGACTAATTGCCCTAATTGGAACCGTGGAAAAATTCAGCAAAGACCCGCTGCTAAACGCACTTTGCTCCAGAGGGGAATATGATATCTGCCTATAAATCGAGTCAGGTGAAAATCATTCACAGAGAGATGGGGCAGTCAAGAGGGGTGCTGAGCTGGGCGCTAGCTGGCCTTTATGGCCGGCAATTCTAATTGGACGATTGCCAAAAAACTTACTCAAGACCATTGGCTACACGATGGTTTCCTTATCGACGGCGCCCGCCACTCCAGATACGAGGAGGCACAGTGCTCCTTATCGAGCGAACCCTCCAAGCTCTCTCTCCCTCGATCGATACAGGGTATGATGAAACCCTTATTGGTTTTCATTTAAATGCAGCTCTTCTTTGGGCCCAACCATAACCTAGTCACCACAATTTATGGTTCACTCTTTTATGGAAAGTTAATCATGATTTTTTCCCTTTATATTCATTAGGCATTTCTCTGACTGAGTGTGGCTATCTTTACGGCGCTGACTGTAATTTCTTACTTGATTTTTGTTTTTTAACTGGCCCAATAAATGTAGCTGAAGTATTTATGGTCAATTTACAAACAAAGCAAAATGGAACCGTGCTAATCAATGTCCATTGACCTCCTCCCAGTGCCCAGCCTGGCAACTAAATTACAAAACTTGAGTAGAGAAAAACAAATAAACATTAGTTGGCATTCTGACAGGTGCGTGAGGCTAATCTAAACAAATAACCATAAAATTGTATAATTTATTCAAAGATAATATATCGGTTAGCGGCGGTAATTAACTTTTGTTGAGCTAAAGATGCGTCAGACTGGGTAGAAAGGATTGCGTCAGCCACTTAGGTGGGAGGTATGAGAAGCGCAGAGAGAGGCGGTATCCTTTATTTAATGGGAAACGAGATCCCGATGAAGAAACAACATATTGTCGATCATTTTTTACGCAAAATCATGCCATAAACCTCATATTTATTTTGCAAAGGTCAATCGTTTTGTGGCCCCTTCATAAAGTTAATTTGCATTATCTGGCCGTCTGGCAGTCTGATTTGGGCAGCCCGAAAAAAGTGAGTGATTAGCTTAGTCCCAAATATAGAATGCATATACAGTATATTGGATATTCCGCCATGATATCATCCGATCAGCCGCCCACTGATAGGAACCATAGTCCGGAAAACCTGGTATATACAGTCTCAAAGGTAATGCAATCCCATTGGTTTAGCTTATCAAGAGAGCTGTTCCACAGTTTCTGTGATTTTTGGGGCCTTTCCGAGTCAACGGGAAGTTCGAGCTGATACCAAGCTATCGTTAATCATTATATATAATATCAAATAGACCTAGTTTCCTAGAAGTTGGAGGGGTAAACCAACCTTAATTTCATGCTTCTGAGTGTTGTATCAATCGTGCTCGATTGCTTCAGGTTTCTGCTTTATTTATTCACTTTTGTTTTTTCACTTGGGTGCACACTTTGTTATTGAATTCTTTAAATTCCGCTGACTGGATCTCTGTTTACAGTTCTTTGGCCAGGCTATATAGTATGTTTATCGAGCACTTGAGTTCTTGTCACCGCTGTAATAATAATATCCATTTGTTTGTATCACTGGCAACTTCTGCTGTTGATGTTTTCAGGCTTTCAATATTCGCTTAGGGCCCGAAGCACGTCTAACACCGTTTTATGATCACACAGCACTGAAACGGCCAGTCAACGGGCGGATTTCTTAAATATCAGCTCGGTTCCATTCACCACCTGAGATAAGGTTCCGAAAAAAGAGAGAGTATCGAATGGGGCAGAGAGCGAATTTGTTTTCCGGGGAGATTGTGAGGGGGCGGCGCACGGGACTCATGGCAGCCACGAATCGTTTGTTAATTGCTTGTACGGGTGTTCAAAGTAAGAATGTACATTATCAGTGATAAGATAGCAGCCAGCGACACACCGTCGACCCACACAAAAGGCCAGGAAGAGAGTGATCCAAAGAGAAGCGGAGTAGAGTATCAACGGTAGCTCTTAAGCGCTCAAAAAATACCCTAGTCATTCACATAATTTGCTTCGTAAGAGTTGCAGAATTTACCAGAGTTATATAGGATCTATGAGCCACACATAGAGAAAATTTGGGTATTCTAAGAGATTTTTAAAAATTAAATACTTTATTTATAACAAGAAAGTAAAATTATCCAAAGTTTGTTTACCCTTGAAGATTGCAATTGGATCTAGGGATCGAGTTTAAAATCGATCATAGCAGAAAATGCATTCATTTAAAAAATGTTGCAAGGTTTTTCAATATGTTTTCATTTTATTTCAATATTTATTAATTATCTGGTATTTCTTGAACTTGTTTAATTCTTTAAATCAATATTTATATACATATATTTTTTGAGAATTTGCTAAGTTCTTCAAAGGCCAAAAATATATGTTTTTTTAATTATAATTTTTTTCTGAAAAAGTCATTTCAATTCGGAAAGCTTCTCTGTGTTAGTTTTTATTACGTTAACAAATCTGCTTACATGATTTTAAATTTAAAAAAGTTAAAATTTTTCTCAATTTTTGACAAATTTAACGATGGGGTTACCCTTATAAAATGTTGAAAAAAATGGGAAAAAATAATTTTCCTCCAGACATAGCTAGAAAGATGCGCTTGTTAATGCTGATCAATAATACATATGGCTTATAGAATCGGAAATGGCTGCTTCAGTAAATAAAAGTATAAAGCCCTCAATGAAACCGGAAATATTTGAATACTTAAACTGGATATTTATCCATATTTTTATATGATGATACAGTTAAAGTGTAAAAAACCATACTTAAGTAAAAAAAGCATCCAATTTAATTCGGAAAGCTTTCCTTTGTTAGTTTTTTGTAAGTTAACAAATCTGCATTCTGACTTTAAAATTTAAAGAAATAAGAAATTTCCCCAATTTTTGAACATTTTAACGATGTAACCCCTTATAAAATGTTGAAAAAATTGCTAAAATTTTGTTTTTATCTGGAGATGGCTAAACAGATTCGCCTGTTGATGCTGATCAAGAATATATATGATTTGTAGGGTGGGAAATGACTACTTCATTAAGTTTTAAGCTTCTGACAATAATTAGAATACTCTTTAAGGGTGTAAAATATAAAAAAATAACATTGAAAGATTTCTATATAAAAACTATAACTGGAATAATTTTTTCCTTAATAGAAAACCTCTTTCGAACCACTGTTTCATCAATTTTGGAATGGAACTTTACTCCTCTTCAGTGGGCGCCGCCCTTGACAACTGAAACTGCACTCGAACTGGTTGGGTAGGATTACGAGGGTCGAGAGAGTTGGAAATTGTTTGCATACTGAAGCAATTGTTGTTTTGCAACAATAGTTTTGCACTCCAAAAGGGGAGGCACTCGAGAGGGAACTAACATACAGTACATGTAATTAAAATAAAGAGACCCATAAGGGATCGAAACCTTATCGGAACCTGGGATGATAGACCCACATTTGACCCAGTGAAGGGTCTCCCCTGAAGGTTCAAGGCGGTTCAACCGCAAGAGTGAGGCGTTGAACCTCCGATACCGATCTGGGGCTCTCCTTTACGATGGATTTCAGAAGTACTGGTTCTGATTCTTATCGGACGACAATGTCAGTCAATGGGCTCTCTGTGATTTTCTGCTCTTATTTTATGAATTTATTTGCTTGTTTGCCAGGCGTCTGGGAAAGCTGGGAAAGAAAGAGTGGGCAGGGCCGCTGAGATAGTCATTCCATTCCGGCAATTAGCAATTTGACGTTGCCGAAAACAAAATTTTCCTACAAATTGAAAGCCATAAAGTGGGGGTTTATGGTTTCGAGCCCCCACCTTGGAGGCGTACGTATTGTACTTCTGGCTAAAAAAGTTGCCAATTTGAACCCGCGCGTAGACACTCATTTCGCCAGAATTTGCTCAGTTTCAATTAGTTGGGCACACGTAAAGGGTTTGCTACCACAAATGGCACTTGCGGAATGGAATTTCAACAATTTCAACTATTTTGTTTTGTTCAAGAGATTGAAATGTACATACAGACCCGAAAAACAAGTCGCCATTCATTTCCCAGTATCAGTCGCCGCCTCTCCAACTTGGATTTCCGCTTCTTTGACCAGAATGCCAAATCGTATGACTGTCTAACCCAACTGAATGCCCAAATAGTCTGTACTCTCCTCGGCGCGTTTGCATTATATAAAAAAAAAAAAAAACACAGAAATCTGATGGCGCTGAGGCGATACAAGGCCGTAAATCTTGATCCGATTGGAACCCATTTTGGTAGCCGAAGTCGTAGCGGATCGGTGGCGCTAATCATGTGGAACCTCTTTCTTTGCCCGAAATAATAATCTCGGCCTGATAATGCAAAGGGGGGGCAGGAGGTTGGGCGAAACATAATACTTGAGAACCCGATATTGGGTATAAATTAATGGGGAGCTAACGAGCAGCAACTGTACTCTGAGTCGCCAATTTGGAAAGCAATAATTACGGGTGTAAATCACTTAATTAGGCTGTTAATCTAAGGAAATGGTTTCAAATATTAATCCCAATGAGCTCTTTGTGTATTTAGAAAGTTAACACCAGTGATTACAATCATATAATATCATTTATATATCATTTCAAGGGTTTTATGATATTGTAAATGTTGATTGCTTTCTGGGAATAATAAATGAATAATGACTAAGGATCTAATTAGTGTAATAAATAGGTTGAGTTTTTTAGAAATATTTTAATAATTATTAAGAAATTGTAATAAATTGAGATTCTAGAAAGTAAATAAGGTTTCCTTAAGAATTTTTTGCTGAAATATTCTAGAAAACTTGCGTTCTTTCTTCAGCTTTGGGTCTTATGTAACTAAGATAACCACCGAATTCCAATTGTAATAGCTCAGAAAAATAGGAAATAATTCCAACTGTTTCCCAATGTTCTTTTTTATGGTAGTAGACTTGTTTTTTACCCTTGCATTCCTTTTGTAATAGCTCAGAAAAATAGGAAATAATTCCAACTATGTACTTTTTATGGTAGTAGACCTGCTATTTACCCTTGACTTAAGGCACTCGACCGATATGGCGACCAGGCCCCCTGACATCACGCAACCAACCCAACACGTAAGCTGCTAATTCCGGGGGATCTGGCGTCTTGGACGAACGTGATCCCGATCCATCAAGTGCGCTCCTGATATCACTGTCCGCCTAGCTGATAGATATAGCTCCACTCCGGTGTTATTTGTCTAATTCGACAACAGGGCCCAGATAAACACCGAGGGGCTATAA
Source organism: Drosophila lini (assembly GCA_018905715.1). NCBI lineage: Eukaryota > Metazoa > Arthropoda > Insecta > Diptera > Drosophilidae > Drosophila > Drosophila lini. The sequence goes on from JAEIIL010027386.1 coordinate 18,776, forward strand.
TTTGGCCAATGTTTTTGTTATTGTTTGTCGTTTCAGCTGCAATGTGTGTGCTGACAAGCATTTTGATTAAGGAACGATGGAGTGGAGGTTGGAGTGGGAGCAGGGCACGTCTCTGGTTCATGTGTGGTACGTCGGATAATGATGTACGAGGTACAGGTTGAAGTTGAATGATAACCTGGGGAAAAACAAGTGATTCACATGGATATATCTGTTCCCTACTATAATTTTTTGCTTCTTTTTGGGAAAAGATACCAAAAAAGGGGGAGTTACGAAACCAAGGTCGTTTCTAAATATGAGATTTGTAAGTCCCCGCCATCGAACAACCTGTCTTAATTGCCTTCTTGAGATATAATAAAGGGTACAATGCATTTCATAACTGAGGGGAGTTAAGAACCCAGGTTAAGCCTGCTATTATTAGGTTTGTAATGGTCGTAAATCGAGAACGGTTCTTGATAGACCACCTCTGAGTGCCATTGTCCTTACACAGAAAACAAAACTGTTGAGAAATCGCAAATTCTGCAAATAGAATTTCTTGCGCCAAGCCATTATAAAGATGTCGAGATTATCGGTACTTAATCGCCAAATAATTGGCGCGCCGTCGTAAAGATGTACCCATATAAATGGAGGAGAACCACTTTGCTTTAGGAGCCACTTCAGGCGACCACCAGGTTGGGTGTTAGCCACTGCCCGAGCACGTGTTTTGGCCAGACACTTTGGTCCCCGTATCTACTGGGAGGTAAGAGTGGGTTAGATTTAGATTCCTATATGCATACAGCTCTTGTTTGTTACTAGTATTTAGCATTATCTTTTTGTAATACTAACCCATCCGAGAGAGGGTCAGTTTTTAGACACTTCAAAGACTGGTGCTTCCTCGATAAAGAAAGTAAAGAAAGGTGGAAACTTAAGTGCTGAGATAAGCCCATAATCAAGGTTGTGTTATGGAAGGCAGCTCTACCAAGTCAGGGATACTGTGCTCTTTGCTATATTTAATTTTTAGAGCCTCTTGCAGAACCGGTCCATGTCGATGACTTGTTTATTTATTTAGGGGGATTCCCTTATCTCAAACACCAACGATTACATACCACGCACAAGTGATTTAAGGCCCTGATAACCTAATCTCTGGGCAGCTCTAGCTTTAGGGTTAATCTCTTAGCAGGTCAACCAAATAAAAACATGTGACGAAGCCAGGACTCTAGTTAAATATATGTATTATAATATGCTTTACAACTAGGCGGAAACAAAGAATCGAATGTATTGCGACAACACACACGCAGCGGAAGTGGCTCCTCCTCCTTCTCCTTCTTCAGCCGCCACTCCGCATCACTTCAAGATGGACCATTTGAGTTGTTCGCGCGCCGATTGCAGAACCTAAAAGATAGATAGCACATGACACATGTAGAAAAACAGCAGTTATATCGAGCAATTAGTTAATTAATCAAAGCCTCCAGAACATCAGTTATCAGCCATACATATTTATTAGAACGTTTCCAGAGAGTACAACGAAATGGGGGCTATTTTTAGGGGAAAATAATCAAGACAAGTACACAAAATGAAACAAAAAAGGCAACACTATATATAAACTTATGAAAAGTCTGCTTTAAACATAAAGGTTAATGACTGTTAAGGTTTAGTAAACATAAAATAAATCAAGATATATATTATATTAAACACAAAGATAGCGCAAAACGCCTACCTTAGGCACTCCTTTCATCTAACGAAAGAACTAAAAATGAGTAAAGTTCCAAAATACGTATTAATCCTTTTTATTTAATCATCTTTACGGATACAACAAAATGAGGTAAATTTAAATGGGAATCTAAGTCAAAGTACGAAACAAAACTAGACAAAAACTAAAAACTAATTGTTTTTTGATCGAAAGGCCTACCGATTAACGTACAAAACACTTAAACGAGCTACTAAGTAGAGTAGGCTAGGGTAGTGGCTACCAAAATAGACCATTTAGGGTGTTAGTTACCTGGGCAACGGTCTGTTCGGCAATGGGAATGTCATCGTTGCGCAGATCGACGCGTTTTACCACGGACGAGGGATCCGCATCCAGGATAATGCTGTTTTGAGGATTAAAAGGGGTTAAATTTAAATATTATATAGAAACAAAGGAGATGCAGTGATGGGAAAGTATAGAATTACATCATTTTAGAATAGTAATACTACTGGGAGAGCAAAAATATTGGTGTTTTCAATAGGAAAACTATAGAAAAAGGTGTATACAATCTTTTAGAGGTTCTTGGCCAACTAATTATAGGATTTTTAAGGAAATCCCTATTAAAAATAAGCAAAAATATGCCTTTAAAAGATTGAAAATATTTCACTTTCAGTAATTAAGACTTTAAAATCATCAGTTAAAATCATTTTAAAAAGACCTCCCCTTCATCACTGCATTTCCCACTAAATTCAATACCCACCCTCCGTCACAGATCTCATCAAAGGCCAGCATAATGATCTCCAGGTTCTCCAGCACCAGTCGCTTCTCCACATTCTTCTTGAGAATCAAACTGATGGAATCGTACAGGCAGTTGAGCACGGACAGCAGGATAAGTTCGTTCTCATAGGCGGTGCCCATCACGTAGAAGAACAAGTCCACGTTGCTTTTGTAAACACAGGTGAGGCCATCCAGCATGATGATTTCCGTGTTCGACCGGTGCGTCTTGTTGAAGAGGTTCTTCTCGAAGGCCTTCTGCTCCTTCAACGTGGACAGGATGTTCTTGTCGTAGTACTTGGCCAGAATGCGGTTTCCGTCGTTGTCCATGATGCACATGCCCTTGATGATATCCTGCGGCAAGGGGAATACTTTAAATCAGCCGGTAATTTATAAATTAAGTCATTTACCATCATAAATCCGTCCATTTTCGCAGGTTTTTTTTGTTTTCGTGTCTTACACGTCACATTAGAGATGGCCAAGTCATCGATTGCGGCCAGACTATCGCATCGCATAAGTATTCGATATTCCGATTGTTTATACTTAAATCTAATCGTGTCTCAAAGTGATTTTATGAAATGTGAAGAACATAATATAATTGATTTTTACGTTGATTTTACCAAATTATTTTATTTTATCTTTCTATAGAGGCCAACTTTTCGTTTTATTTCATTTTCCGGCATTAGTAAATCGAATACTCGAATATGAAAACTCGATTTGTATAACTCTTTGAACTATCGACTTTTTAGAACACTTCCATTTAAATTGTTGGCGCGCTTGCAAATATTCTTCTATGAAAATTTAAAAAACATAATTTGATTATTATTTTAATTTAAAAACTCAGTAGGCCAAATTGAAAATTAGGCTTCACTGTTTGACTTTTTTTGGGCTAAAACAAAGCCCAGGGAAACGACTGTCGCAGCCTAAATTTTAATTAATTCGTAAAAAACAGAGACACGTACAAATTATTTGCGCTTAGCCAACGAAATTGTTTCGATTCGATTGTGTATATATAATTTTTTTTATTTTAATTAAAAAAGAAACCGTTCCGGATGGATATTCTGCAGGATGAGTTTGTCGTCCCCAAGCGGGACCAGGAGGATATGGAGCCAGAGCACGTTCGCAAGGTGGCAGCTACCAAGATGCTGCGTTCCGCTCGGCGTCGTCATAACCATGATGCCAATTTAAGCGCCACCAACACCACCGTGGCTGCTCATGTGGTGGCCGGCAAACCAAAGCCACCAAAACCAGAGTCCAAGAAGCTGCGCAAGAAGCTGACCGAGTGCGAGGAGGAGAAGAACACACTGGCTCAGGCCATTCAAGACAAGAATCAGGAGATCTCTGACCTCAAAAAGTCCGTGGATTCCCTCAATGATGTCCTGAACTCGGTGCCCATAGATGAGCTGCGCTGCAACTCCTCGATAGCCGGCACAAAGATCCTGGAGCTGAGCAAGAAGAACCGTATAATGCGGGCCGAACTCGAGCAGGCAAAGGCTCGGCTGGGCAAGAAGGTGGCTGAGATCGAGAAGCTGGAGCGGGATGTGCGCTCCCAGAAGGACATGCTCCAGGCCAATCAGGATTTGCTGAAGAAAGGCACCTCTGCCGACGAGCTGCAGGCCAAGGTGAACAGCATGCAGCAAAAGCTGTTCGAGACTAGGAACAAAAACACAGAGCTACAAAACCAACTCAAGCTAGCACAAAAGTGCCTGCAGCATGAGATCGGCGGCGATGCCATCAATGTCAACATTCTGGCCAACAATCTGAATCAGGCCAACTGGCGTGGTCGCGCCCAGCAGATCCTCACGCTCACCCAAAAAGTCCAGGAGCTAAAGGCCCGTCTTGACTCCAGCGAGGATCGTTCTCTGGCTGGCGGCGGTGCAGACTATGCCCCAGTGCCCATGGGCTCCGATTTGGACAAGGTTCATAGCAGTCCTCGATCCTGTCACGCCAGTCTAGGTGGCGGCGATGGCGCTGGCACCACTGCACCCTTTGATCGTTTCACTCCAGGCGTTCGCAAAAGCGAAATCCTCCACCGCGCCAAAGTTGAGGCCTTGGAAAAGGAGATTGTGAATCTGCAGGCCCAATTGGAGGATCAGCGCAGCAAGATCTTGGCCCTAAAAGTGCGCAACAAGACCCTCAACGAGGATCTGATCAAGTACAAGATCCGCTCCAGCGAACTCGAGGAGCAGACGGACTATAATGGTGTCAACATTGACACCATGAACGACAAGCTCTCCAAGCAGCGCCAGCAGTACGAGAGTCGAATGGATGACACACGTGCCGAGCTGATCCGAGTGACCGAAGAGCGGGACACCGCGCGTCGCCAAATGGAGGAGCTGAGCAGCATGCATCTGGAGCTGCAGACGGTAATCAAGCAAAAGGAGGTGGATATTGCAGGTCTGCAGGAGATGGCCAAGAAGCTGGAAATGGATTTGCGAGCCGTCACCGGGGGATTCCTTTTCTCCTGCCGGGAGTTTCGAAAGGTGAGGTTATTTTTTGATCTAGAAAATCTTTGTATTTATATTTCCTTTCCAGGAGGAATATGTGGGCATCCTGGATGCCTTGGAGGTGGAAAAGAACCAGCTATTGCTGCTCAACAAGAGTCTTAACGAACGCTTGGAGACGGAGCGTACCAGGGTTGAGGGAACTCAAGAACAGATTGGGAAACACAAGACCCGTATCAGTCGTTTGGAGGCCAGGATTCGGGAGCTGGAGAAGGAGCTTGATGTTCAGTCCGACAAGAAGAAACGCACCCAGCGAATGGCCGAATATGCCAGTTCGCTGAGTCGCACTTCTCTTAGCGGATCAATTGGCTCCTTCAGCTTTGAGAATCAGTCGCAATACCAATCGATGACCACTCTAAATTCAGGTCAGGTTGAGCCTAAAGTGGAGGAGCTAAAGAATCAGTGAGTATGAAGCTTTATTTACTATAATTAAATTTTAAAAATTTACTTTCCAACTTCAGATTGGAATTGGCCCAGGAGAAGATCACCATGCTAACCGAAAAACTGGATTACATCACCGAAGAAAAACGGGCCGATGCTAAGTTCTTTGAGGAGACCATTAACAACTCCAAGACCATTATCCTGGACACCATACTCGGGACTCGCGAGGGCAAAGGCACCACCACCAGCGCCACCTCCACAGAAGAAGAGCCAGCCCAGAGTCACTGAGTTTGTGAATTGTTTTCTAATTAATTTTTAAAGTTATTTGCAAGCTAAATAAAAATAGAAAATCCATCTTGGGTTTTTCATAAATGTTTTATTTTTTATTTGTAACACGTTCACAAAACAAGAAGCCTTTGGCGCTGCTTCAGTTTTAGTTTCAGGATAAGATTAGATTTCAATTCATGTAAGTTGCTCTTCCTCCTCAAAAGCAGTTTAAATTGCATTATGCCTATATAGTTATTAATTAAATGGGTGTGTGTGTGTGTGTGTGTGTTAATAATACATTATATAGCTTGACTTGCGCCATAGAAAAACATTCCGCCATTTCAATCATCACATTATTAATTAATTTTAGTTGCTGTGTGTAAATTGTTTCGTTACTTTTGCATTTGAAATTCGTTCAGCGCTTTTATATTTGCATAATTGTATAAAGTTATAGTAGTTGTATATATGTTATTGATGCATTATTTATTGATAAGCCTAGGTAAATTGGTTTTCATCTAAAAAACACTTGGTTTTAGCAAATTAAAGGCACTTTCAAGGATTTATTTTGTGAAACGAAACAATACGCTCTCCCTTCCTGCTCTCATTTAACACTAGAAACAAACAATATTTTTTAATCCTCTTAACAAAATATATGTATATATATTAAAACACGAATTTCCCCCCAAAAACAAAGAACAATATATATATTTTCATTGCCTGCTGCTAGATTATACATTTAAATTGACAAAATTGTAGGGATAAAGACTCGGAATGAGTCCAAGCTTTTGAAAAGCTTAAGAAAAAAATAAACGAGGAGGGGAAAATCTAAGTTTACTTTTTGAGAACTTCTAATTAAATTAGAACATTGTTATTTTTGCTGAAGCATTATTTTATCGTTTAGCTACATTTGTGTATATTTATGATTGGTTAGCTATAGCGTACGATCTCTTGTATATCGTTCAATAAATATTCTGTATAAATTTGATTCGTAGATAAATGCAAACTTGGCTCTGGTCGCTGCTTCATTATAATATTAGGTATATTATATATCGGCCGATTCATAGCTGAAACACACATAACTGTTGTTGCGGCTTTTAGTTTATTTAGTTATTTATGTATATCGGATTGTTGGTTCTTCTCGGTTCGATAAATTGCTATTAATTTTACAAATGAATTTCTCATCTTTCAATTCTTTACAAAATCCGCTGGCTATGTATATATATATAGTGTTTATATATATCTATGTATGTGAATGTAAGTATAAATTAATGCACTAAATGTTTAGGTTTTGGGTCAAGGTGCTGGGCGTGGGCGTGGGCGTGGAAGAGGGAGTAAGCGACCTTCGCCGTCGCCGCCTGAATACGTGGTTGAAGTAGTAGTAAATATCCTGCTCGGGCTGCTGCTGATTGGGCGTCTTCCTGTTCATCTCCTGCTGCTGCTGCTGCTGTTGCTGTTGCTGCCTCTGCTTGGTGTCCACTTGCGGATGATAGTTGCTGTAGTGATTGTAGCCATGCATATCGTAGGGATTATGGTGACCCGATGGATGCATGCCAGCGGGTGGTATTGGTCCTAGTCCTCCTACTCCTCCTCCTCCTCCACCGCCATGAATGCCATGTCCCCCGCTCCTCATCATTAGATTCGCATGCATATTTCGATCCGCAAGAAAGACGTTGACAAAGAAGACCAGCACGAGCAGGATATAGAGCAGGCAGACGAGGATCACCACTGCTGGCTGGCGACAGCAGCAGTAGTAGAACATTCCCTATTATATAACCGCCTGCTCCACATAGTTGGCAGGCAGCATGCCGGTCTTGCCGGTTCGCTCCACACGACCGGTCATCCAGCCAGAGTCAATGGATTCCACCTCGAAGATGACATCGCCCTCACAGAAGCTGACTTCGTCGACGTCCTGCGCCTCGTAGTCGTAGATGGCCCGATAGACACGCTGGAAAAGGGGAATTAAAAAATTAATAATCAAAATAATTACAAATAATAAATAAAGCTTCTCACCAAGGCACTGCTCTGGCGCGACTGTTTATCCTGCAGGGAGACATAGGATGGCTGCTGGCGCAACTGCTGCTGCTGCTGTTGCTGTGGGGGATGCTCCTGCTGCTGCATCATCTGCACCTGCTGGTAGTACTGCTGTTGCTTCTGCTGCTGCTGCTGCATAGCCTGCTCGGCACTGCTCAGCGAGCCATAGATGCCATTGGCTGGATCAATGTCAGAAATGGAGCCAATCTTCTTGGGATACACACTGTTGCCTGTTTGGAAGGATACTTAAGTTAGTTGAGAATTCCAAGGACAATTTAACTCAATTCTAGTGATGTCGGGGACAAGGACAAGATGACTGCTGATGGCTTTACATCGAGCTTAGCTAAGCTAGCTAGCCTGGCCTACATCAACTACTTGGTACTTACCACCTGCCGAGCTGTACACCAATGTAGTGCTGGATCTGCCAGACTGGGGCACCACCCTTGGGCCATCCGTCAACGGATCATAATCGGCTATCTTTCCTATATTACCACCGCTGGCCACCATGGTGGGCACATGACCATTGCTGGCATTCTTGGCATTTATGGCATTCTCCGATGGTGAAATCGAGGCATAATTGGGTGAGGCATACAGCTGCTGAACTCCTGCTCCAGCTGATGCTGCTGCTCCTCCTCCAGTCACACTGGCCGCCGAGCGTCTCATTTGTGGCGGCAACATTTGTTGGCTGTTGTTGATCGTCGTCGTCGGTTGCTGCTGTTGCTGACCATGCCCATTATTATTGTTCATGCTGTGATTGCTGCTAACGCCGCCAATGTTGCCATTGCTCTGATTGTTGTTGAGCAGGCTATGTTGCTGTTGTGGAGCAGCCACCATTGTGGGGTTGCTGTTGTGCTGCTGCGGCTGCTGCTGCTGCTGTGGGGGCTGATGATCATATTGATCGGCAGAGTTGCCGCTGGGATGATGCGAATTCTGGAGTATGGCCGAGCGCATCTCATTGTAGCTATTGAGAGCCTGCTGCTGCTGTGAATTCTGCTGATGTTGCTGTGCATTCTGCTGCAGTTGTGGCTGCTGGTGGTGCTGCTGCATATTCTGCTGTTGTTGTTGTGCCTGCTGGTGATGCTGCTGCGCATTCTGCAGCTGTTGATGCTGCTGCTGGGATGTTGCTGTGGGATACAGATGGGAGGCTTGTTTAATGGCTTGCTGTTGCAGCAACTGCTGCTGCTGCTGCTGCTGCTGCTGCTGCTGCTGTAGCTGCTGCTGGTGCTGCAGGCGCAAGGCCTGCGGTTGCTGGTAATGGGCATAGGGATCGTGCATTTGCTGCTGGGCTCGCTGTTGTTGTTGTTGCTGGTGGTGTTGTTGTTGTTGTTGCTGTTGTAGCTGTTGGTATGTGGGCGTTATGGCCGCTGTGTTGTATTGCTGGTGTTGTATGGGTGGCGGTGGCAGGGTTTGTTGCTGCTGTTGCAGATAGTGTTGGTGTTGTTGTTGTTGCTGCTGCTGCTGTTGTTGGTGCTGCTGCTGCTGCAGTTGCTGCTGATATTGCTGATGTTGCAGCTGCTGCTGTTGCTGGTGTAGTGTTGTCACTGCTGGCGGTATGGGTGAGGCTGTGGGTGCATATTGCGATAATTGTTCAGCTGCCAATTGCTCAGAGAAATATTCCGATTCATCTATCGATTTTATCGATAATTTTTCAATATTAATTGTTCGATTATTATCGATTTCAGTTCGATTTTAATTCGATTTTTAGTCACAACATTTTTTCCACAGTTTTTTTTTGTTTTTTTGTTAGTGTGTAATATGCATGTTGTGTGTTGTGTGTGTGTGGTTGGTGTGTGTGTCGTTGGGTTAACGGTTAAGCACACAAAATTATGTTGCATTTATTTTTATTATTTGTTGTTTTTTGTTGGTTGCAATTGATGATTGGTGGAGTGTGGGGTAAATTATGCCAACACACAAATGTGATAAACAAAGATTCCGCAACAAAATAAATACATATATAAAAAGAAAACGAAACCATAAAAAAAGAACGGCATTATAATCAATATTAATGACAATATGTGACAGATGTGACGGATATGATGGATATAGATATGGTATATGTACGTGTATAGTGTAGATAAATAGTGCAGAAATGCAAACACAGACATGCCTTAATATATATAGAGAGATACAGTGGTTGAAACTTATAGATAAAGGCTTAGATAATATAGAAAAGAAGTATAAATTAATTAAATTTAATTTCAATTATTTTAATCTGAATATTCCATTACATATTTTGTTTTAAATAAAGTTTACAGATATTTTTAGTTGCCTAATTCTTGTTTAATAATTTATTTTCTGTACAGAAAAATATATAAATAATATAGTTTAATTATAAATCATTCATTTTAAATTAAATGTTCACTAAAAACAAGCTTCAACTACTTGTGTCCACTGTAAACTAGTTTTGTTATTTATTTGAATGCATGCATGAATGACGTCAATAGACAATTATGAACACATTAAAAGTCAATGAAATTCGAATAAATTGATTCAAACAGTAAACCCAACCAACTAACCATTATTAAGCGAACGAGCGGTCACAAACAATGAAGCTATAATGGCTACCACATAGTGAATGGGGGGAAAAATGGACAGAAATAATATACAGATATGTATATATAGTAATTACAAAAGGGTTTCATAGACAAATGGAGAAATGACTGAAGGGTATACGTATAGCCCAGGGGAAGGGGCATACTCACTGCTGCTGTCGGAGACCTCGGCGGATCCTCGCTGCTTCTCCATGGCCGCCTTCTTCTCCAGATCGCCATGATATGCCACATTCGATATGTGCTTCGTGTTCTGCTTGATCCGCAGCGTTTCCGGGTCATCGGCCACCTGTCGAAGGGGAATGCATAATGCAATTAGTAACCCATATTCTGAGTGGGAGAGGAGGGAGTGCCATTTACACACAGAGAAAAATCGTACAAAATATTTATTTAAGCCTTAAGAAAATTAAAATAATAAATAAACAAAAAACAAAATTAATTTAAAAAAAAATTTACTAAAAAAATTAAATAAAATAAAAATAAATAAGAAATACCTAAAAATAAAACCATAAAATAAAAATACCTCGAAAATGTACTCGAACTTATCAGGATATATATTTTTTATTTATTTTAAAATTGTTTAAAATTGTTGTGACTTTAAATTCTTCATATTTTCCTTAATTACGCATTTTATAATTAATATTATTTGTCCTATTTGTTTTTATAAATTATTATCTATTTAAGTTACTTATTTTCTCTCTCTGTGTAAGGTAACTCTTAACGTTTTTCCACTGACCTGTGTAAATTTGCCTTTGGCCTTCTCAAAGTCCGCATGGTATTTAACGTTCGATTGGATTTTCGTGTTCTCCGCGATGCGCTTCAGTTCGGGCGTATCGGCAATGGCCGTTGCCTTGGCCTTCGGTATGTGTCTGCAAAAATAAAATGGAGAGAGAGAGAGTTATAGTAAGGGTTATAGATCAGCGTTTGCAGGAGTTAACTAACATAACGTTAGTGAGTGCAGTCAGTCAGTCAGTCAGCCAGTCAGCATGCCGCAGATAAAGTTCATCATCAAACTCCAAACCATAGCCAGTGGCAATTGGAGCTCGGGATGCAGCTGCAGTTGAAGCTGAAGCTGAAAAATTCTCCACGCCAGCTGGCCAAGAGTTGGATTCAGGGAAATTCCGCTGCAGAGAGCTGACTGAGCTCGAGGGAAAAACTCCCTCCCGCACAGAGCGGTATATCCATCTCCGATTTCATGTTGCCGGGGCTTCGTGTGAAAACCTCTGACCTCGCTCTCAAGAGCTTTTATCAATTAAAACACAAGACAGAGAGCAGGGTCTGGTCTGCCTCTGCTTTGCGGATATTTTTGTGGCTTGATTTCGATTTGAATTTTTGTTTCTTTTGTGGCCTTAAGCGAATAACGGCCAACAACTGCCAGAGATTTGTCTGTGGCCGAGAATGGAGTTTATCAAAAGACAAGGGGAAAAGTTTTGAGGTTTCAGAGGGAAACCTAACTCGTGGCTTAAATATGGGAATTAAAAGTCAAGATAAGCATCAATAGGGAGGCATCAAAAATACAAAATAAATGAAATACAAAATAAATGAAATAAAATAATAAATAAATAGAGCTCACTTTACTGTCATAATTAAATTTAACAAAAAAACATCTACCATAACAAAATGATATATTTTTTGAGGGCATCTTTCTCCTGTAAAACTCTGATTTTCCGACTCCATCCCCCCTGGACTAATTCATCAATTTAATTATTGGCAGCTGAAAGGAATAACATGGCGCGCTTCTGTTATGCAAAAGTAATCATAATGAACAAACATACGCAGCAGCAGCAGGCCAGGCCAGGGCATATCCATAAATCCGCCAAACTCTTTATGTTTTGTGAATGTGTTGCTTTAACCTATCAAAAGGGTTCGGGGTTCGGGGTTCTAGTCTAATCGATGGATCGATCGATTGGCCAACAAAACAACAACTGATAACCAAGTTCGATGAGTTAGCGCCAAGAGAGAGAGAGGTTGATAAACTCGTGTCCATAGCGTGTGAGTCGCTGTAACCACCCAATAACCATATTGTAAACGTAATTGCATGCAAGTTCTATTGGCATTATAGAATATTTATGGGCATTTTAGCGAGAGCTTCTCTAATCGCCAACAGCTGTGGCGCCCATTGAAAAAGTCCAAATGGGAATGTGGAAATGGAAATTGGCATGAGAATATGGGGTGGTTATTAGTATGTTAGTTCCCTGCTTCTTCTTCACCCACTGAAAATAAGCTGCAATCACTGCGGAATGCCAGCAAAGCGACAACAATACCCACGACGACTGTGTCACACACGCACAGCAGAGGTGACCATTGGGTTGGCATGTACTACTATATAGTATATAGAAAATAGCAGTGGATAGTTGATAGTGGCACAAGGCCGTTTAATGACCAAAGCGAATGAGCAGCAGCAGAATCACTGAGACGGACGCACCGATGCATGTAGGTCTATTGCAACGAGCAACGGCAGCAAGACTTAGTCTAAGCCAAATGAAAAAGATACGAATTCTGGAATACCCTAGCTGCTAAGGTGAGTGATATTATCCCAGAAAAGCTTTCCAAATTGATAAAAATTAAATTTTTGGCTTAGCTATGATCTATTTTCAATTCAATCCCAGGATAATTCATGGATTCTTTCCTTTCCTTTCTAGTTTTATTTATATTTTAATATAAAACCCTTATTTGAACATTATAAAGATGAATTCGTCTTCTTACATATTTCTTTAAAAATTCATATCGATATTTTCGATAAACAACACACGTTTGTTATCTATAATTACAACAGATTTTGTTATACATATCTTAGTTTAATTTGTCATCAAAATTTATTAGAATTTCAATATTATTTAATTTTTATTAAATGCCTTAAAAAGCTCCTAGTTCCATATGGCATTCTTGGGTATCAGATAATTAAGAACCCATTTTAATGGGTTAACATGATTTAATGAGATTGCGGAATTTAAGAAAATTCCTTTATGATTAAAACAAAAGTATCTCTAAAAAGAAAACAAAAGTAAAAAAAGAGTATACAAAAGAGCAACCAATGCATTGTTGTTGTGGTCTGTGCAAGCTTCGCTTTACTTTGCTTTATCGTTCAATATGCGTTGCATGTTGTGTGTGTGTGTGTGTGCGTGTGTTTGCCATAGATATATGGTAGTGAAGAGGGGTATAGCAGGGGGAGAGGGGACAAAATAAGTACAAAGCCCGAACCGCAGAAAGCATCGTCCATTTTCTGCATTGCCGTTGCAGTCGGTCGGTCAAATTGCTGTTGTTGCTGTGGCACACATTGCTGCTGCTACTGCTGTTGCTGCTGCTGCTGCTGCTGCTGCTGTTGCTGCTGCTGCTGCTGCTGCTGCTGTTGCTGCTGCTGCTGCTGCTACTGCTACTGTTGCTGGTAGCTGGTAATGATGACATAACAATGCTTAAGCGCCCGGAGGCGACATTGGCGAGCAGCAGCTAGGCCACCACCATCAGCGGATGTCTCGGCACGTTCCCAATAGATCAGCAGCAGCAACATGCATGTCAGCAACAACAATGCATGTGTATGATGCAATTGTTGTTGCTTTTTTTTGTGCTTTTTACTTTTTTTTTGTATTATCAAAGAATTTTAATTTATTTGTAAACAATACACAACAACAACAGGAAAGGAAGAGAGCTACATATACCAGAGCAGTTCCGTTGTTGGCCATATATTCTCTGCGCTTTAAGGACCAAAGAAGCCTCTTGTGTTGCTTATATTAAATTTTAAAAAATAACCATTAACCCATTTTTGGTAGCCAATATAATATAAGTTAATGAGAGATTAAATTAAGGAAGGATACAAAAAGCTGGTTGTATTTAAAACATTTTTTGTTGGGCATATTGGATTCTTAAAGGATTTCCTTGCTTTAAATATTTTATTAAAATTGTAATATTTATTTTAAAATTTCTATAATTAAAAAGGAATAGTAAAAATTGTTTACCTTCCCCTAACATAGGGTATTTAAGATTTCCCGTCATCCTATCCTATATTAATGATTTCCCACACAAATTGCTGTTGAAGGAAAAGAGGATGGAAGTAAGGATAAAGCTGCTCTGGATTCCTGGCCATCAAAACTGGACTACATCCATCCACAACCCGATGTCCCATGTCCAAGCGAAAGCCCACCCAACACACACACACCCATCAACTGGTAGGAGGAAAAACAGTTTGGACATTTATTGGATGTCAACATATTTTTCTGGTTTTTTACTGTTGTTGTTTTCATACTCCGATTTCTTTTGTTTTTTGATTTTTTTTTTTCTGCATGTGGAACAAGCAGTGCGCCGGTGATTGGTGTTGAGTTACCATGACAGTCTTTTGTTGTTGCTGTCCGAGTTGTTGGGCAATTGATCAATGTAAAAAATATATACAAAAAAAAATTTAATAAAAATGGGAGAGGCAACTTCTACATCTTCATACTGGAGTATGACAGATATAATTATATAATTGGTCTTTTGAGCTTTAAAATTTATATTATTTTTCTGAAATATATATTTTATTTATTATTTTAAATAATTAACATACATAAACTCATGAATTTAGATGCAATATCAAGTTGCATTTAATTTTAAAAATATTTCTGGGGCTCCCCCTTTTTTAAAATCCCCAACAAAAACCCTCATTAAATAATAATTTCCTCATTTTACTCCCTAATAAATGGCACAACTGAAAGAGAAATCATTTCACACATAATTTGCAAAAAGCGTTAAAATTGAAATTAAATGATTGACCCGACCGATGCGATTATCTCTCACACTCTCTGCAGCATATTATTATGCTTTTTCTGGCATTGGCCCATCCTACAGACATACTTCGTCATCATCACGATCATCATTGGTATTCATAATCCGCTGCAGTCAATCAAAAAGTGAGCACAAAAGTTCGAAAATCCACAAGCGCAGAGACGCAGGGGAAAGGCGAGAGTGAGTTTTAAAATCCATCGCGTGTTTAAAGCTCTTAAAAATCCATATGCTAAATAATGGGTAATTGTTGACACCACTCCCTCTGGCTCATTTCGGTAGCTACGACCCACAAAACTTGTATTTAGCATAAAATAGTGAAATAATAGTGACTCTCTCTCTTGACAGTCTGGCAGAGTGACTGACTGACTGACTGGTGACCCAACTATTTTTTGGTAATTGAAAAGGTTTTTGTTGCCGTTGTCACTTTTATTTTCTATTTTGTGGGCGGCTTAAGTAATCAAGCCAAGATATATATATACTCCTCATTGTTGGGCTGTTTAAGCCCCGCGTTATTCAAAACGAAAGTAAAATAAAAATAAAATAAAAACGAGATCTCTGATGCAAAATGAAATGCGAGAAGACGGGAAGATATGTGGCACACAGAGGGCGAGGCTTTGGGATGCACATATGGCCATGGTTCACTGGGTTTTTATGTTAATAAATAAATGCCAATGATATATAGTATATGTGTATATATCAGGCTCACATCGAGATGTTTTTTTCCACCTCTTTTTTTATATATGCGAAAAAAAGCCAGCAAGACATTGTAAACATCTCGTTTTCTAGTTCAATTCCAACTAAATGGGGCCTGGTAATGTAATGTATACAAAATTGTATGAATAGAAGTTCCTCCTCGTGTGTGTGTGTTGTAATGTTGGCATATCCTGGCCTGGCCTAAAGCCCCATCCTTTAACTGTCCTGTCCGTTTGCTCAACGGATGTTGGCCTTAGGTAGACAACGACGAGGACCAGGAAAGCTCCTTCTACTTCAAGATGCAATTAGGGCGAGGAGAAAGTTTCGTTTGTTGGAAAAGGAAATTTATCCATAAGTTGAGGCAAGAGTTGAAGATATCCCTTAGCTTTGGGGGTTGAACAACTATGAAAAATATTGGAAATCTTTTCAAAAATCTTTATAATTAAGACATAAATTCATTGATATCTAAAATCAAGTGATAATTAAATTATGTAAAAAGTAATCAATGTGGGATTTCAACTATATTTTTACTACCATTTTAAACTTTCTTTTTAGCTTTGAGTTAGAATTTTCAACATCTGTATTTGTACAAACTTTTTCATTTAAAAACGAATCTGTAATTGCTTTTTCCTAAACACTATTCATCATCCTTTCCAGCCAGTCAAAGCTATATTAAACTCTAAATTAAATTTCCCTTCCCTTCCAGAACACTCACTTCACTTCGGTTCAGTTCAGTTCACTTCCTTTCGTTTGGGCCATAACTTCTATGTGGCCCTCCAATCCAATTAACAATCAGTTGTCTGGCTGGCACTTCAGCCTCATATGTGGCCCAACTTTAATTGCACGTTTCCCTCATTTATCCTGCGAATGAACTTCATAATTTATTACAATCGTGTTATCCCGCAACTGACCTCTCCCCTCACCTCCTCTTTCTCATCCCAAGAAAAGCGGGACGACTATGAAAACTTTGTTTTGACCCGTAAACTGAATGGGAAACTATCTTCTTTTTTTTGTGTCTGCAGACGGAACTGAAAACTGAACACTGAACAGAAGACCCCTAAGAATAACCGGGCTCAAGCAGCAGAAACTTCTCAAGCAATTATAAAATGCAAACCAAAAAGTGGAAGTTCCAAGTCACCGCAGTTGTAAAATGTAAGAAACCAAAAAGTTGGGACCCATTTTTAGCATTTAAAAAATACCCTGTGTTCGAAAATGATGGAAAATTGTATGTTGAGAAAATATGAGGTAAGAAAATGCAAAAAGATTTTAAAGAAATAAATATAATAATAATTTCTATTAAACAAAATGTTTTTTTAATATTAAATCTGTTTTTAAAAAATTGTTTAAAATACAATCTAGACAATAACTAAAAAATTGTTTCTTTAAAAACAAATTTGTCTATTTTCAAAATATCTAAGATTTCTTTATATTTATTTCAGAAATAATTTCTTGAAAGTCTCGATAGAAATCTCCTCTTAAAT
>JAEIIL010027388.1:0-41256 GCA_018905715.1 Drosophila lini
AAAGAGTTCTGTAAGTGATAAACTATTAGTTTTGGCTTTAAAGAAAAGTCCAGAAAAATACTATAAATTTTTAAACTAAGATCTTTTTAAGTTTCTTTAATATTTCAAGCCTTATTAACTTCTCAAGCTCCCCTCTTAGACCCCACTTAACATAGCTTCTGCTAGATAAATCAATTTTAATGGTCATTGTATTACCCCTCCACAGTCAGCAGTTGTTGCAAGTGTCGCTCTAGCCTCTTATATATATTTTAAATTTGCCTAAAACTTTGCAAACATAAATCAAGCAAAGGCGCCACATTTTTATCACACTTCAAGGACACGTGCTGGCCACAGAAAAAGACAAAAAAAAGAAGATGAGCTGGCAGCCTGCTTATCTCAAAAAATGAAGCATAAATCCATGGGATTCCTTTCGCTCTACCCCCTCCCCCAGAGAAGGGTGTGTTTAAGCCTGACTTTAAATTTCCACTTTCAGCTATATTTTATCACTGGCACTGGCGGATCTGCTGGTTATCATCACCACAGTGCCCCTGGCCTCCACTGTCTACACCGTGGAGTACTGGCCCTTTGGCAGCTTCCTCTGCAGTCTGTCGGAGTTCATGAAGGATGTGTCCATTGGAGTATCGGTCTTCACGCTGACAGCTTTATCGGGGGATCGTTATTTTGCCATTGTGGACCCCCTGAGGAAGTTTCATGCTCATGGTGGGTAAAATAACAGAGTTATAAGAGCTCAAAATATTTTTTAAAATTATTAATAATAATTTCAGGAGGCGGTAGGCGAGCCACCAGGATGACCCTGGCCACAGCAGTGTCCATTTGGCTGCTGGCCATACTCTGCGGCATGCCAGCTTTGCTGGGCAGTAACCTCAAGGTAGCTAATCCTCTCTATATACCCTTTCCTGATTCATTTTACTCTGTTTTCCCATTAGAACTTTGGTATCAACAAACAGTCCATTGTCATCTGCTATCCTTATCCGGAGGAGTGGGGCCCCAACTATCCCAAGACCATGGTGATGCTGCACTTTCTGGTCTACTATGCCATCCCTCTGGTGGTAATAGCAGCCTTCTATGTGCTCATTGCCCTCCATCTCATGTACTCGGCCAGTGTCCCCGGCGAGATCCAGGGAGCCGTTCGTCAGGTAAGGATCAAGCACGTACCTCAATGTATGCCCCCTAAAAAGTATGCATAATTGAAATCAATCATTGAACCCTAAACTGTAAAAAAGAGGCAACTCCATGAAAGTGAATTATAAAGTTTTTCCACAACTATTTCGAAAAAAGTGCGCAAAAACTTTGCCCTTTCTGTGGGGCGGCATAAAATATTCATATTGACTTGACCAACGCTCTGGAATTTCAACTCGATTGGTTGGAAAATAAATTGAGTAACTTTTTAGGGGGAAAAAATACATAAAAAACATGTGTTCCCTCATCAATAGAAATTCCTTGTGAATAAATACAGCGCAATGGTATAATATATCAGGAGCCAAATTGTTAGGGATTATATTTCCAGCTTGTTAGAAGTTTTTGTTGTATTATGTTCGCAAATTATAAATAAATTTACAGTTAAGCTTTGAACAATTTGTACAAATTTTTAGAGATACCAAAAGATAAAAATAAGGATCTGTATCTCTAAGATACCAAAGGGAACTTCTATAGGTTGGTGTCATTTCAGCAGATTGTATACCCACTTTTACTGATTTAATATAAAAATTTTAGAAAATATTTTATATATTTTTAAAAGAGCATCCAAATCTCCTGTGTCCTGTAATAACAGGACATCCTTTTCTCACATCACTTAACATAACTTTCTGTTTCTGTTTTCATTTCAGGTTCGTGCCCGTCGCAAGGTGGCCGTCACAGTGCTGGCCTTCGTCGTCATCTTCGGCATTTGCTTCCTTCCCTATCATGTCTTCTTCCTCTGGTTCTACTTCTGGTGAGTGCTGGTCCTGCTCCTTTCTAAACAGGAAGAGAAGGGGGTACTGCTGCTGCTGCTGCTTCTCATGAATGAATGGATGGAAAGTCAATTTGTCAAGCGGATAAAAGGGAACCTGCCAGCAGCAAAGGATATGGCGTACACACATGGCTCTTGCATGTTCACAAAGGAGTCGATAAGGATGAAGAGAGAGTCCTGCGTATGAGTAATGTTGTTGCCATTTGTCCGACACTTGTTCGCCAGCAGGACAATCGATTTACCCGCTGATATCTCCATTATGGGAGGCACCAACATAACTCCTCACTCCCCCCTTTTTTTATGTCTCTGTTTGTGCCTTAAATTCCCTATTTTTTCCTTGGTTTTATTACAGGCCCACCGCCCAGGACGATTACAATGCGTTCTGGCATGTCCTGCGCATCGTCGCCTACTGCATGTCCTTTGCCAATAGCTGCGCCAATCCCGTGGCCCTGTACTTCGTCAGCGGTGCCTTTCGCAAGCATTTCAATAGGTATTTGTTCGTTCACATCAATCCACCGGCCGCATAAGCCACCCAACGATACCTGGTACTGGGTACGGGGTACTGGGTACTCGCTGGTCGGTAAATCAATAAACAATCTGTAGCCCCGTAACTGTAAGCGTAAGCCAACTGCCATTCCGTTTATCTCTCTCTATCTCTCTCTCTAAACAAAACCCATAACTTCCGAAAAAGAACCGAAAAAACATAAACATTTGAGCCAACATGCGTGACTTAAAAGTTCACTATGCACCCCACAGAGTTTTTAACAGAAAAAAGGAAAACATTTCATAGTTTGGTTGTCAATTTCCATTTTGGACGTGATCTGAAAATTCTTTTGATATGTTTTTTTTCGTCTGTTTTAGGCTAAAGTTTCTTTATTTTTTTTCTCTTTAAAGTCTCCTCTTTGTGTCAATTTTATTTATTTAAATATTTCAATGGTTGTCTCTTTAAAAAATATGATTTATGGACTCGCAAGAGTTCCGCTGCATAATTAATTAGTAAGAAAATTAATGCAGTGTTTCAGTTTTAATTCAATTTTTCCAAACTGTGAAATGTATGGTGTGTCCCCTATACTCTCTCTATTTATTTGTTTGATTTTCTGTAATATTTCTCTCAACTTTCATTGAACCGCACACAATGACCAAGTGCACAACTTCCCTTTCGATATGAGTGTCTCTGCTCTCAAATTGCAATCTGGAATTGTTTGTTGCTCCCGCATGAGCTCACAAAATGCCACACAACCACGAATGCACAGAGAAAAAATATGGCAAAAATATAGAAAATGTATTAAAAATAATACAAATTTCAGAGAATTTATTTAGGCTCAATTTCAAGTGATTTTAAATACAGAGAAAATTTTGTGGTTCATGATTATGTTTTACTATAAATTTAAGTAAATAATAATACAAATTTTTACAAATAATAATTTTCTACTGCTTAAAAAATTCTTAAAAAATCATAAAATACCTCAAAGTTCATTTAAAAGTGATATTCAGTTACTTTGCTGTTATTTTTCCTCTGTGTAAATACATAAAGACCCAACACCACACATAGAGAAAAGAATTTTTTGAAATATTCTGTATGAAACGCGAATATACCTCCCCTTGACCGCCACCCCCCCACTTCTCCAACCCCCTCCTTCCGCCGGCAGATATCTGTTCTGCCGTGGAGCCAGCGGAAGACGCAAGAAGCGCGGCCAACACGACACCTTCTGCATGCACCGGGACACCTCGCTAACCAGCACCGCCTCGAAGCGTTTTCAGTCGCGTCACTCCTGCTACCAGAGCACCATACGCAGGTGAGCATGCCATGTTCTCCTCAATAGTAGATTCTGAAAAATCCTGGAATTTCCATCATTTTTACTGCCCGACAGCTGTCGCCTGCAGGAGACAACGATAACCACGCTGCCGAACGGTGGCAATCAGAATGGTGCCTCCATCTCGGCCGTGGACCTGGCACCATTGGCCATGCCCATGGTCCCGTCCTCGGGGCACAATGAGGCACCACCTCCAGGATATGAGTTTGCGGCGCTCAACGAGTTTGGTCAGCAGCAGCAGCACCATCGTTCGCACCCACCAAAGTTCCAGGAATCCTTGTTGAATTGAAATTACAGGACCAGGACCAAGAGCGGTACTTAAACGGAGTTTACAGGAAGTCAGGCAGCGAGACAGACACTCTATCAAGATCAAAAAGTAGTTAAAGGTGGCATATTTAACTGCTGAGGTTTTTTAAATAGAGAAATTCTTTAGCTAAGAGAATTTATTTAGAATTTAAAGTCCAATTTGTGCAGGCTTAAGTTATATAAAATCGGTAAAGGCTGCTGGCTTTTCTTAACAAAATATAGAATATTTATTGGTTAAATCTGTGAAATATTAAAGAAAATTCGTTACAGATTATTATTTTGTGCTAAAAATCAACCAGCAGCTATTAGTAAACCTTCATGGAATGTAAATACAAATTAAATGTGTTTTATGTCTTAGATTTTAAGCCTAAATGTAAACTGTGTCTGTTTCAAACTAAAGTATTGCAGCCGTGGCACGGCTTTAAGCTAAACAACTAAATGCGTTTAAAATAAAATAAATATTTATTAAAAAAAAGAATGTGGACAAGAAAAAACTCCACTTTTCATAGCTAATCACTGACGAAACTTTGTAAATACATTTTGATGTGCCATCAACTAGTTGAAAATAAATGTAAATTGTGCGTTGGAAAACTTTGTTTTCATCTGTCGCTGGAAAAGCCACTCGAAGCCGCCACATGAGCTGTGACACCCGAAAACCCGCAGCGTGAACAAGTCATGGAAATTTATGGGAAATTAAATTACTGAGAGACCATCCATCTGTGGCAGCTTGTGGACAACTTTAAGGAGTCCGGAAAACTTTGTCTCCTTGCTGGGGCATCAACAACAAAGCTGGCCGGTCGTGACCTCAGAAAAAAAAGAAGGGGGAAAGTCGGGGAAAAAGGAAAAGCGACTCCCTGCGGTCTGACGTGGGACTCTCTGCCAGGGACATTCGGGGAGATTAATTGGTTTGGCCGCAGGCACAAAAAGGTGAAATCGGAGTCACAACTTAATCTCGTTCACTTCAAACAAATTGCTGCGCCATTTTCGAGCCGGATTTTGGGTTCGAATCTGGCGGAAAAACAATTGTGGCAGTTGCCTGCAGTATTAAAAAGCCATTTTTGGATGGAAAACCAACCCTTTGAAATATTTCAGTCTTAGATTGATCTTTAATCGAGATAGGGAACGTGCTTTTGGGGACTTTCTTTTGGGTCTGTTGAGTGTTTTTACATATTTGGAGTGAGGTTTTCCCTAATTTAGTACACACTTTTTGGACAAATGTGCAAGGGTTTATTTTTGTGTTCCTATCTTTAGTCTAAAGCCTTATTATAGAAACTATTTATTTATATTTATTACTCTATAATTAATAATGGTAAGTTTTTTGTTTTTCTTTTTAAAGTGAAGTCTTTAGGGATTTATATAAATTATTTATAATTAATTTTTCTTAACTTAATAAGGCATTGCCTTTATAACTGGCTATATAATATCAATCTGAGGAATCCTTAGCCAAGTTCTTGACTTTATAAAGACATTATGCAAGTCCTATACAATAATGTCAGCTCTCAAGGTTCAAGCCTCAGCAGTTATGGCTGCTCATAATGCCACAGGGACATGGACTCCATCTTCATCTCTTCGTTTCCTGAATCAATTTCCGGCCATTCCGATGATGATTTTGCGGCCGTAAGTGCCGATGAAATGTGCCATCAAGTCAATCAGCTTAAATCGGACGCACATTGGCGTCATTATTTACCGAAGAAGCCTTTTTGCGTGGGCCAGACGCTCGACATTCGACAGATTCGACAGATACAGAAATTAAATTAACTCATGAAAATGTCGGGCGCGTCGGCGGGCTACGTGCCGAGGATTTCCCTGCGACTCCTTTTGCATGTCGGGAGTCCTGGTGACAGGCGTTATCTTTCGCCTGGCAGCTCTACTTATTCTTTTTGTGTATAGTATATACAATACATATACATTTCTCTATTTCTGTTTATTCGCGCTGGCTCATTTTTAATAAACCGGCTTGGGGTACTCATGCGGCATTTCAGCGACCACGTCAAGTTGTCATCAAGCCAAGTCGAGTGCTTATCCCGGCTTTATTAACTGTCCAAAGTGTTTGTAGCAGCTCCTTCTGCCTCTCTGCGGTTTGTCGTTGTCCTTTCCGCAGCATCTTGAGTTTATTTTTTACTTGGTTTTTTACTTATTTTCCCTTGATTTCTGCGCTTTTTGAGGTTTTGAATTTCAAGCTTATAACATAAAAAATGTTGGTTTATTTTTATGAAATTAGTCTGGCGGAAATTGAATTTCAGTTACTTTTGCAATTGGAAATATTTGCTTTATTTGTGTGTGGCACCAGATTCTGGTCTAATTAGCAGGTTGCCTAATGAAAATCTCAGGCAATTAATGCTTTTGGCCATAATTAACTTATGCCTCAACGATTGCTGGGGGTTAATTTGACCAGACTGTATTAATTTGTAATTTGTTTAAGCTTAGTTTGATTTGTGGGGGCTTTAATAGGGTTTATTAGTTATTTAATTATACAATTAGCTGTCTTGTAGTATGATTTTAGCTGTAAAAGTAAGCTTAAGGGGGGTAATGTTAATTAGGAGCAAAACGCCTATTTTTCAAAAAAATGTTGTGGCGAAATGGCTAAAGTTAGCTTAATGAATTAAATACCATATAATAACACAACACTTGAACAATTTTATTAAATTTTGTATTTAAAAAAATATTTAGAGGTCTAGGAGTAATAAGGAATTTCCCGAGTCCCCTCCACAAAAAAGGTGATTTTTGGTGTACATTTTAATTTCTTAAATAAAAAATATAATAAAATTTAAAGTTAAAAAAAGCTCAACTTGAGTGTCCTTAGAATTAGTTCAAGAAGTTATGTTCCAAATGTCAAACCGATTGGATGAATAGATTTTAAGTTAAAGCGCCTTAATCATCAAACGAGTTCCCTAATGTTAAAGCTAAAGTATTGATTCCCTCCTCACTCACCTCTCTTATTTTTCCTTTTTGGCCAATTAAACAGCCATAAGATGTATATTTAATTCAGCACTTCTTGGCTAAACGGCCATTAATATTAATTTAAGTTAGAGACTAGCGCCAAGTGTCTTGACACTTGAAAACCGCACAAAAACAAATGCCGGAGCCGTAATGAGGAGTACAATAACACCGTAACACGCAAATAAAAACAAACAGGCAAACGCAAACATGGCAGTGGCAATAACAATAATAAAGGCCTTATAAAACATATGAGGGGAGGTTTTTGTGGGGTGTACTTGGGGGTATATTTGGGGGGTCTTTTGGTGTGAGAAATGAAGAAGCATTGGCGTGGTAAATAAATAAAACGATTTCACCGAGAGAGTGCGAGCGGGGAAGACGCAAATGTAAACACACACAGAAGTCCTCAAGGTGCAAAGCACGGCGGCTTAACGGCATTTCATGTGTGAAAAGCTGGGAAACTGCGAGGGAGGGGGAAAATCGGCGTGACGAAGAGTCCCTGTCCCTACTAATCGTAAATTGCCAGGCACATACATATAGTGCTAATCTACACTCGCACACACACATATTAGGGGCATAAAAATTGGCACTCAATAAGCAAGAGGGCACTTTTGGGTCGTTTTTTCTTCTGCCTCCACGTTTCCTTTACGGTTCCACCTCCCTTTAAGGACACGTTTGTACATATGTTTATGCGTGTGGGCGTTGCCCTGTAGCCAGGAGGCGACGCTGAGACGGCATCGTCTAGCTCCCGAGGCCTTCTGCATTTTAAATGCCTAAATGCGATTCAAATAATAATCATAAAAAGCCGATCGAATGGGTAAACACACTGGCACACGTATGTTAATGACACACACAAGGATCTGGTGTTGTCAACGGCTCCTGAAGGCTGCTGGGCTTAATTAAACTGAATTATGGGCTACTCGGTATTTTAAGCTGTTCAATAAAGATTTAATCGGAGTTAATAAGTGGGTAATTGGACATTTATCAAGCCAGAGTAGAGTTGTTACTTGAGTTAAGGCAGTAAATATTTATGTTGGGTTTGGGTAGAGGGTTTTGTTTACATATTTAAGATAAGTTAATCTTTAATTTAAAGACCTTAAATTAATATTTAAAGAGAGCTTGATTGTGACTCCAGCATCAGTTACTAAAAAGAAAAGTAAAGGCTTCCTTCTAAAACCAGCTTAATTCATGATTTTCTAAAGATTTAAGTGTTTTTTGACTTAAAGTTGCTTTGAATTTATTTCTTATTAAATGTAAGCAATTTCTATAACTTCCTCTAAGTACATAAAATAACTTTATTAAACTAAGTACCCAAGAAAAATGAAGTGCTAAGAAATAAATCACATTTTCAGTCCATCGAGAGCAACAATCAATCACCAATCAAAAGCTGTAATCAATAATCCACATTCACAGCTAAATGTTTTCAATGATTTATGTTGATTGATACAAGGTATAAATTAAACCACATTCATATATGTATATATATGCAAGAGCCATTTCTAAAAATACATATATCTTGGCTACAAAGCAGCTGCCTAAATATTTCCTACAAATATTTTACTATTCACATTTTATGGCCCGGACAAACCCAAAGGCCAAAAGCCAGGCCGAAAATCACCACCTGCTGATTTATATTAAGTTGGAATTATACAAGCGTGCCAGGACCTACAGCCTCCTACAGACCCCCAAGCTCTCATCCCTATTCCTAGCCTCACCCTGCTTGGTATATTATCGGTCATTTCCTCCCCGCACTTAACCTCGGTTGTGTGAGTCTATTTTAAGCATTTACAAGTTTATGGCCACTGGTCAAGTGACCGGACACTGAGGAGAGCTCGAGCTGGACCCCAGGAGAGCCTGACTTTAAGCTCCTTTCGAGGGCAATCACAGTTGGCGGTTGACAAATGCCACAAGAGCCATCCACCCCGGCGAGGCAACCGAGTGTAATCCTAGAGCTTCGGGATTCGGCAGGGGCTGTGATTTTCTTCAGCTAATTGCCGAGGAAGCAGGAGGGAAACTTCAAAAATCCGACACCATCGCCAGGCTCCATCATTAGGCAAACAGCAGATGGAGGAGCTCCACACCACCTGGCATTTTTGGGTGACATTAAGCATACGCCTCGTGTGGCTGAGCATGAATTTAATTAACTTGGCAACCCGAGATCTTGGCAAGCTGCCAAAGTTAGGTATTCAAATTAAGTGTTCCCTTACACATATATGCATGTGTGGGGGTTCCAATCGAAGGATTGCCATTATCCATTATCCCCACTTCAAATGGCTGACGTTGATGGCTGGCGGAAGAATAAACCAAGTTTAGAGGGCATAAAATAAACGGATACCCAACCAAAGGGGGCACAAGTGGCATGTGCTGTTGGGCCACTCAACTCGGCCAGAGTCACGAATCTGGGTGTCTCATCCTGCTCCTGCTCTCCTTGGGGCCTGTGCAAATAGTAAAAAGGACATTCGCCCGAATTGTCACATTCGTTCGCTTAACTGAATGGGGGACAGCCGCAAAAGATTAAACAGTTCTCTCGATTTATGCCGACACACAGAACAAAGGCGCAGGACTCGGGAATTTATTCAAAGAGGCCCCTAAAAATAGGGAGGCACCAACACAATCCTTTGTTTAGAACGTCAAAGGTCAGTAGGTTTTAAATATCACAATGGCAGATGTCTTAAGAGTGTGTTTAATGTCTTGCAGGATTTTCTTGAGAATTTCTCAGTCAATTAATAACAAGAATATAGAGAAGAGTTTGGGAGAAAAAGCTTTTAAAAATATTAAACGAGATTTCTTTAGGAGATTTTTTCTATAAGCTTTACAGAATTTCTTTTAGAGATTTTTCTCATACACCTTTAGAACATAGAAACCATAACCAGTTTTCATATTTTCCTAATTTCTTTATCAATTCTTAATATTTAAAATATATATTTAAATCCCTTTAAACTTGTAAATTTGTTCTTAAATTATTTTCCCTTTAAGCTACACAAATTTGCAGACCAACATAAATCTCTCTAAACTTTTAACCAAGTTCCCTGACTTAAATCATGGCCAGAAGTCGCAATTATTTAAAACATAAATCCCAAAAGTCATTGAGGCATTCTTTTGTTTAGACAAAAATTCTTGTACTTCCAGTTGAAAACATCCAAAAAGTGACCAACAAAAACTGGCACTTGTCTAATTAATTTCCATTTCAATTTTGAGATGTGATATCAGGGACCCCGAATCGCCGCTGGTCAGACTGGCCAACTTTCTCCACCGACGTGGACGAGGCGTCCAAATGGCTAAACTTTGAGTCCTGATAAAAATAAATCTCTCTTTTTTCGTTTCGTTGATTTTATTTGTTTGTTGCTGGAAATCTGGTGGGCATGAACCCTTTTCAATCAAATTAGCCATAGTCAGTGGAGCAATTCCATCACTGGCGTCGAGCAGCAGATGATGAAAACTCTCGATGGGATTAGGCAGCGGTCTAGGGCTGGGTTTTTGAATTGGACTAGGGGTTTTTATGGAGCTGCCAGTGAGGGAAATATTTGATTATCAGCTGAAATGTTAAAGAAGATTGAAGCCAGATTGATAGAAAGTGTTTTATGTGAAGCGATTTTGTAATTAATTTAATTGTTTGCAAAAGTTCTTTGTGTTCTTTAAGGGTAGTTTTTGGCTTAGTTGTGGTTTTTATATTTAATTAACAAGTATTTGTTTTATTATTTTCCTCGAAACTTATTCTTTACTAGCTCAAACTTTAAAGGTTATTAACAAAGGGAGTCTGACTCACCCTGACCCGTCAACTGAAAGTCAAATATGGGTCATCTGACTGACCAAGTTTACCCTTTAACCCCATTTCATTTTCCTTTTTTCTTGAGACCTTTGAATGTCAATGTAGTTGTGTAGCAACAATTGCCCTCATCTCCTGCTTTGCTCCTTGGAATTTGGCAGTTGTCCTGACATTGTTGCCAAAACAGCCAAGCAATTGCGCAGGCAACAACTTTTGGCCAAATCATGGGCTGCTCATTTGTCAGCAGTACCAGGATACTAGGATACTGGGGAAGAGGATGAGAGGCGCCATCATTATGGTTCCTAAAAACTCCTCAAGAACCCGCAGAAACTTCTCTAAAACCTCAAGCAAACTTTTAAGCCAACAAACCCAGTCCGGTTAGGAACAAAGTTTTAAATGGAGAGTTGCTTTTGTTTTCGCTTCCGTTTCCGGTCGCGTGCATGCAAAATAATGACAAATCGCTGACTGAATTGTGCTCCAAGTACGTGTCTGTGGGCAGCAAACCCGAAGGGGGTTTTGTTCCCGTTCTCCTTCCTTTCTTGGCAGGAATTCAAGTTATGACATTTAAAGGGTTCACATGTGTTTCGGACGCATCACGTATTATCGACATGTTAACAAGGCACACTGAAATATGCAAAATCCCACACAATGGATTCATAGTTTGTGGTTTAAGCTCTTGAATAAGAGAGGGAAAATCAAAGAAAATAATACTAGCTTAAGAACAGGAACTAGAAGAAACTAGGTCCCCTAACCACAAGAATATATAATGCCCAGCACTAAAAAAGAATCAATTTTTCCGCTCGACTGCACCGCCGCGGTTTTCATATTTCCCCAGGAAAATGCCAGAGTTCAAAAGTAATAAATATATAAAGCAAGAAGAGTAAGTCCCAAGGAGTTGCCAAAAAAGGACTCGAATTGTTAATTCACTGGAAATATAAAATAAATACCTGTCACGGCTACAAAACAAAACAAAGATACGATTTGATAAGAGCCCCGCGCTTAACTGACATAATAATGTCAGAACAAAAGTATTTTCTCGCATTTTTCGCTGGAAAATGGTGAAATTGCGTGAAAATTGTCTTGTCAGTGGCAGCTGCCGGCATCTGCGAATAGATTAAAAAATATCAAAAGCAGCAGCAACAGACAAACACAGAGAGCGAACAAACAGACTAGGCACTTGGCACTTTGGCACAATGCTTACTCTAGCTACAGGTGGACAGCTGGGATTCCCAGCTAACCGGAAGGAACCCCCTTCCGCGGGCGATTACATATCCCAGCGGGAGGGAAGGAGTTGTCACTGTCACATCACATCATTTGCATATTTGCAGTCTCGGTTCGGTGTTGCGCTTATATCACGCATACGCAGCGTTGGCTTCGATGCCCGATGCAATCGATGCCCTGCAGGCCGTCCTGCTCCTCGATTTCCATTCTTAGTCCTTCCGCATGTCGCATAGCCTGCCTGGCTACAATAAAGCTTTATGTGAGACGGGGGGAGGCAGCTGTCGTCAATCAAAGGATACATTTCTATGCTCCGCTCGCCTCCGCCGGCTTGTTTGGCTTTGTAATTTATTTGCCAAGCTCGAGATTTGACTTAAAGTGGGTAAAAACCGCACGATTTTGGGGCCATGACATATGATAAGGGGAAATCGACCTAATTTGCTCGTCCTCGGTTGGCATCAGTAAAGTTTGAAGATGAAATGGAGCGGCAGAGCTAAAAGTTAATTTAGAAGTTAAGGGAGGCTGCTCGAGTTTAAGTTGTATAGTTTTTATTTTTTAGTTATTTTAATAGAAATTTAACATTTCTTGATTTATAAAAAATCTTTAATCAATTCTGTTTCTAAAACGGATAAATGTAGGCTTTTAACTGATTTTAATTTGGTGTCTGAACTGTATAAAGAAATATATTGACTGGATTTTTCAGCTTTTAAAGCAGCCCCGATGGTCACGTAAAATCGTGTAGAATATACATTATATTTTACAGGTAAAGTTAAAAGTAAAATACGGAAAATGTGGAAAATGTTACGTCGATTACATCACTTCGGGTCGCCACTGTAGATGTAAAATGTGTAATGGTTAAATCTTTTGTATACCTTAATTCCCTTTCTTTTTATATTTAATCTTTAATGTGGCAAAGTAATTTCGCCATTGCCTTAATTTATAAAGCCCTAAAATAATAAAAATTATGACAATAATAATGATAATTTGTTAACCTATAAAAAAAAAGCACAGAAAAGCTTTCCGAATTAAAATTAAAGCATTTTTAGCATACTTCAAAAGGATTTCAAATTCAGTTCCCTGACTCAATTGCAAACTAAAAGGGTATAGAATCTTCGACTTTTCAAAGTCAACTTAATTTCTTTATTATTCCAAATTTATGTTATTCGTTATTTAATGTTAGTATTATATTCTTAGAGAGTTTTTTTGATTACCATTTGACAAGAAGTTTGAAAAGATGTGAACTAAAAAAATGCTTAATTTCTTGATCATCATCATCAGATAGTCGATCTAGTTAAGTTCCGATTAGTTTTATAGCTTCACTTTTACTTTATTGTTCTTAATGGTGGAAGAAAATTACTTAATCCTTAATATATAATTTCCAAAATATTTTTATTTAAAATTCTGTAAAAAATGAACCACTGATTCCAACAGCTTAAAGCCCAGCTCTATTACTCACTTCTGGGCCGTAATGTAGACGACAACAGCTGCCACGCGCTCGCGCTTAGCTGGGAACCGTCTCTCGCTCTCTTCCGGAGCGGCTCTCGTCGGCACTTGTCTTGGCCAAAACGTGTTTTGGCCACCAGCTCGCTTGGGGCTTGGAGGTTCAGCTCAGTGCCATTCTTCAGTTCGATTCGAATCGCGTTTAAGCTCGGTTGTTGCCGCCGGTTGCCGGATTTGTGTTTCTGCTTGGCCAAGTGAATGTCACTCGATTGCAGGCAAAACAATCCAATATCGTCCATTTCCAGTGGGTGATGTGTAAGTGCGATCGCAGCTCTCTTTAGCTCTCTCTCCCCGCTGCTCGAGCGGAGCAAGTGCGTCCGCAGATTGAAGATTTGCTGCCAAGCGGGTTTGGATTTCAATTTCGGTCTTCGGGATTTCAGTTTGTCTTTTTTTACATATGCAAAGCGCGTACTCTTGCATTACCGTTGTCGCGTCGCGTCATAAAAATAAGTGACCACGCCCCCTCTAAAAAAATACACAACCGCCTCCCGCGATCTCCTAATCAATCGGTGATTACCTGTGGAAAAATTTCACTTTGCGCCGAAAGCTAGTTTTTGCATACACACGAAGAAAAGGAGGATATTTTGTGTGGAGAAAAATATAAGAGAAATCTCAGTGACTTAAAAGTAGTGGAATATTATTATTAAATGTTTACTACAAATGAGAAATAAGTACTTTGCTCTAAAACTTTGAGCTTTTGTGAAATCGAAAAATACTTAATTTTTGTGTCTAATTCAAACCACCGGACTTGCACTCGTTTTC
This sequence comes from Drosophila lini, assembly GCA_018905715.1. Lineage (NCBI taxonomy): Eukaryota > Metazoa > Arthropoda > Insecta > Diptera > Drosophilidae > Drosophila > Drosophila lini. The sequence continues at coordinate 14,252 of JAEIIL010027388.1, forward strand.
CTAGAAACCCTGACTATATAGCCATCCATCTACCACTGTAATATAATAGCATTGAGATTCTCGAGTGTGAAATTAACATAAAGTTTTACCCCCCGGCTGGCCTCCAATTAGAAACTGCCATAAATGCATAAGAATTGTGCAGTTGAAGTCCATTCATAAGACTTAATTAAGAATTATTAATTTTTTTAATTGCCAGCAGGCAAGCCAAGGTCATTGCGATATTTTTCCAGAAGTTTTCCCTCTCTCACAAATAAATAGAAATGACATACAAAAAATCACATAAATAATTGCAAGAAACAAAAAAGAGCTATAAAAATATATAAAAAACCAAAGACAAACATGAAAAAGCAAACCTCCAGCCAAGATATATTATATATGCTTTCGTGTTTATATAGCAAAGACAGAGATTCAAGGTGAATGTTGCCATTATTTTTTTGACAGAGAGCTCGAGAGCAACAAGTGAAAATTTATTGAGAGGTTGTTCGCGTGCTTAACAAGTGAAATAAGAGAAGGAGAGGCCAGAAATCAGCGCCAAACAAATACCATTAAATAAAACATTAATTTAAAAAGCAAAATAAATAATCAGGGGGTTAATTTGGTTAATGAGAAAAAACAATAATAAATAACAGAGTCTAGACTAGTCGGAAAGGGGAAACCCAGACTACTTTCGGATTTTAATTTAAAGAATATTTAGGTTTTAGCTTGAAATCTATAAAATTATAAAGGAGACATTTCACAGATATGAGTTAATCTTTTCAGTTCTTGGCTCACAGATCTTAGCCTACTCACACACAATTCTAGTTAGCCATCATCATACGCACCGTTGGCGTTTTAGCCTTGAACTTTTCCATTAAGGCGCACACATCGTCTCTGAAAAAGGCAACAAAGTGAAAGAAATCCACATTATTATTAATTGTATTTTAACGGTATAACGTAAAGCAAGCTGTTTGGCCAAAATGTTTTGAATAACTTCCAGAAAGAAACCCGTCCGACAGCAATTTCTTGCTCTTGACTTGAAATTCGCCAGCCAAGCCATCAATAAAAATATATGAAAAAAAAACCACAACAAAATGCAAATACTGGACAACAAATAATTTAACGATAATTTACAAAACGCTCCAGGCAAAAGCACCACAAAAACAACAACAACAACAATTAATAAGAAACCAGTTGAAAATTACAAAATAAGGCTTTTCGGTTAGTAACGAAAATGTCTGGCAGAGTGAAGCTGCCTTTGGGCAGCCGGAGCTTCTTTTTCTTCGTCACCAGCAGCTGCTGCCTCATCTTCTTCGCCAGAGCACAAGGTGAGTGAGTTTTACATATGGTTTTTATTTCGTACATCTCTTTTATTTTACGATGTTTATGCACCACAAGACAAAAGGCTTAATTTAAGTCATATTCTGCGGGCACAGATCTACAGATTTCGAATGTCAGAAAACCCCCAAAAAGATCTCTGTCTGAATCACTTTGCGCTAATTTATCTCTCTTTAAGCCGTGAGATCGGTGTCGGCGTCTCTTACAAGCCGGAACTCTCTGAAGGTCTTCGGTGTCTCCGAGTCTCTGTAGTCTCTGAATCAAAAGAACGACGACAGTAAATGCGTGTTCAAAATTAAAATCTCCAAATTAAAATTTGTCACAATAAACGAAACGGATGCTCGGTAATAATAAAGCCCCAAGAAAAACACAAAAAACACGTTGAAAACTTCCGGACAGCAAGAGCCAACTAACTGTCAACCAATTTGCAGTTCAACAAAATACAGGTAACTCTTTCGGCTTGATCCAAGTGTCAGCCACAAATTTGGTTGCACCTGCAGTTGATTTTAGTCCCCTCGGGGGGCATTCGGCTTTTTGACTGGCAAAATGTTGACGGCTTTGGCCTTTTTTGGTAACCTTTTAATGGCTGCACGGGGAGAAAATAAAATATATTTATTATAATAATAATTTTTACCTAAAATCGGCCTAAGAAACCTCCTTTTTTTTTGCTGTAATTTTCCTTGATTTTTAGTGCACTGCCTTAAAATCATAACTTAACTTCTTAACTGTTTATTATTCTTAACTGGTTTTAGGTAAATTTGTTGTTAAATGTTTTGTTAGTTACGAATTCCTTACTTATTAGTTTCTTCCTCTGACTTATCATAAAAATAAACATTTTAATGGCTTTTGTCATTTTAGAATCATGTTTTTCTCATAAAAATATTATCTTTAAAACTTGATTTTATAATTTCCTTTGCTTATATCCGGTTACGAATCAATACATTTTTGTTTAGTGTATTTTTTTGCATTGGAATTACTTTATTTTTTGCCCTGAAGTGAGTTAAAATGTCAGTAAGTGTCAATAAAGAATTTTTTAGCTGGAATTCCCGGTTAAATATTGGGTTAACTGTTGGAAAGTTTGAAGAGAATCGATTGTAAAAGGGTTCTTGGCACAGATTTGTGTGTGGGGAACCCGGTTAACAAGAGTTCTTAACACAGATTTTTGTGTGCTGAGATTTCCTTTTCAGAAAGCAAGTGCTTTTAAGGTTAAACCCTGTGTCATTGAACCGAAGATGAGTGTCACGTAAACTTGACATAATATTTACACAATTACAACGTATCTCCGAATTAATCAGCACAAAGCGAATTTAGCCAACAAAAGGCTGGTGTAAAAACAAAGTAAACAAAACAAATTAAAACTAAATCTGTTGCATAAGCCATCAATAGACAGACACACAACCTTTCTACTGTCCAGTGGATGCGCAGCCCGAGACCAAATATTTGTGGGGGCCTTAAAAAAAAGAGCCAGCGAGGAGAGACAAAGCAGCGCTAATAAAATTAACTTGCTAATGAAGCGATGATCACACCGCAGCTACAGGCAACCATGATATATACCTACATATACATATTGACTTAAATCATTTCGGAGCAGAAATCAAGAAATACAACTTATAAAAATACAAGCTGGGCAGCATTTTTTGTATGCAGAAACATTTTTGTCGCGCGTGTTTCGGCCAAAAAGAGCAGCAAAGGCAAGCCAGCAGAATGGGAAAACAAGTTTCCAGAGTCTCTTGGCGGTCCACTATGCAAATGAAACACTAAATACTGAAGCTATACACATGTCTCTCTCTCTGATATTTTGTAATATCCCGCGATGAAAACGAAAGTGGAGTGACTTTGAAAAGAGCTCGTCGAACGAAAGCCCCCAAAGCCGCTAAGACCCTTCCAGCAGCTGCCTGCCCTTGTTGTCGTCGGTTTTCACTTTTTTTTTTATTTTATTTTTTATTCCGTCATGTACCGAGCTGTTAACTCTATCGAATTAAAATAAATTCGCCGCCGAAAGAAAGTGAAAGAAATGTAAGAGTGCGAGTGCGAGTACGCGCATGTGCACATGGCGGCGGAGTTGCGGCACAAGTTTTGCGCTCGAAATCATAACACGGTAATGGCAACAGGTTGGCTGACTTTTACAGTCCGGCTTCTATAACATGAACTTGCTTACCTACATTTCTATCTACTTGAATGAGAAAATAAGGTTGAAAATCAACAATACTGTTCTAAGGAATAAGTAAAACATCGAAGTATTATAAGCATAGTTTAAAGATATTTCGTATACATCTTAACATCTATAAATATTCATAGTAGGTTTCCCTAAGTCTAAATTCCATAAGTCATAAGTTCCTTCTTTATGTTCTGAATGATAAATCCTAACTTCATATTTTGAGCCTGAAAACTTAAAGGAAATTAGGCGAGAAAACCCTGTGCACATGTTGTTTTTGAACCCGTGAACCTGCAGATTTTTAAAAAATGCAAACAAAGAGATCAGGAAATTAGAAAATTCCTCTTTTGAAATATTCCCCCTTATAAAGTACCAACTGTAGCTCGAATCTGATTTTGAGTCTCTGGTCCGAAACTCCTTACTTTTCTTCGAATTGTCACACAGCCTTAACTCTTGCTGACTGGCCGAACGTGACGCATTTCTCTGGTTTTATTTCAATGAATAAATCCAAATCTTTTCGGCCAGAGATGCAGACTCTGTGGAAATAATTGCCAGCTAGGCTTACATACTCATGCAAATTGGCATTTCTGTGGCGCCGTAATGATGGGAAAGATGCCAATGACATTGTTGTTTGTCCATCCAACGCTCGACTCAGGAGGCATAGCTGCAGTGAAAAGCGAATTTACATGCGACTTTTGTGCGATTTTTGTGGCCTGAAAAGAAAAGCGCAGATTTTGCCAATGGCCAATTAAAATACATATTCGCATTTCCACAGCTCCGGGAGCCGAGAGATTATTTCCGCTCAGGTTAACTGCACTCGGAGGCGAAAAAACCTGTTTTTTTGGCCAAAACAAAAAACAGGTGCAACAGCCCCTCGTGGCCAGCGGCGGCTTTTTATATAATGGTCAGCTTTAAAAAGGAGCAATTTCTCAAATAGTTAATAGGCATTGCTAACATACTTTGGCCAGTCCAGGTCCAAAAAGTTTTTGGTTTTGCGACAATTCAGCTGAGATCAAGTTCCTTGAAAGCAAACATTTGCAGTCTGCAAAGCGGCTGGAGCGGCTTGAATTCCATTGTTTCCTTTTAATTGGGGTTATTTACACTTTTCTATACTGTCTGAGATTTTTGTTTAAACTATTTTAAATAGTTCACAAGTAAAACGCCTTTTTTGAATTAGCGCCAAACAGACAGGACTCCATTTTGAATTTTTCATCCTTCTGCTTATCGATAATTTATCTCGACAAAATCTGTGATACGCCTTCATTATTTAGAGAATTGTAAGAGTTACAGTTGCAGCTTACACTTATATATATCCTGCAAGAATAGTTTTTTATTAAAATTGATATATTTCTGATTTTATAAATTATCATTTCCTTTCTGCTGGATTTAATTTAGCACAAAACTGTTATACATATGAGCTTTCCATCGTGACACAGCTGATCGTGGCTGTGTCACGGGCTCATTCTCTCATCTCTAGATGTCAGCGTTTTCTAACGGATCTTATTTTCGCGTAAGTTGGCAGCGCTGACACAATTTCACGAAAAAATATCGACTATCGATATTGATATTTCGATATATTATCAACAACCCTAGCGCCATAACTGTTTAATTCTTGCGACAAAATTAAGTGAAAATTTGAGTTTCCGCGAAAATAATGCCCAGCGGTGGTACTTCAAAGAAAGCCGGTGCGCTTAGGGGCCCTGGTGGCCAATTCAAGTCGAAAAAGGCGGTCACAGCAAGTGGCGTCAATAAACTCACGCCGGCGACAGCAAGTGGCGTCAATAAACTCCCGTCGGCCACAAATGTGACGCCCTCCATCAATCTAGCAACGCAGCCAGAGTATATTGTAGAAAAGATCACAGGAAAACGTTACTGGAACGGGCGTCCCCAGGTGCAGGTCAAGTGGGAGGGCTACCCACCGGAGGAGAACACCTGGGAGCCCATGGAGAACATAGGCAACTGCATGGTGCTGCTCGCCGATTTTGAGGCGGAACTTTTCAGGCGCCGTGAACATAAGAAGAGGCTCGAAAAAGGATTCAGAAAGCAAAATACGAGCAGCAGCAGCAGCAAGAAGGATGCCGAAAAGATGAACGGTGCAGCCCAGGCCACATTGCCTGCAAAGCGTCCAGGAGATGCCGCTTCACCCGTGAGACGCAAGTGGGAAATCGGCAAAGCAATGGGGCCCAAGGAAAATTTTACATATAGTGCCATGAAGAGCGAGTCAACATCTACTCCAGCGGCTGTGCCTCAATCCAGCTGCGATGACGAGATTTCTGAAGTGGATATAATTAATATAAGCGTATCCTCCAAAACCTCTTCGAGCCCATTATCCGGTTCCTTCCGAGAGGCCTCGGAATCCGACTTACTGCTCACATCAAAGTCTGCCAAAAAGACGATTCCACTTAATCCAACAAAGGAGTATTACAAGGATGGAGCTTCAATAAAAACCAAGAAGGCGCCTGCATCGCCAAACAAGCCAGGGCCGAAGAAAATGCGTAGACATACCAATTCGGCAACTTCTGAGGATGGCATCGATGCGGCCCTGAAGATCGTAAGAAAATAGAATACTTTTTTATTAATGAAATTCAATTAAAACTAAGAAAATTGTAACAGATTCACAACCCAATGGTTGATGAGGCCCTAAAGAGCGTAAGAAAATAACATACTTTTTCATTAATGAAATTTAATTAAAACTAAGAAAATTGTAACAGATTCACAAGCCAATGGACACGCCAAATAGTCCACAAATTGATCAAACTCAAAGCTCCAAGAAGAATACAAATAACAGTCCGAAGAAAAGCCCAAATAAAAGCCAGAAAATGGAGAGCAGTGATGACTCGGATGCTCCTTTGATGCCGCCGAAAACGCCTAACAACAAAGTTCACCGTAGAGGGGAAGAATTTGAGTGGAAGATGCCTGAGCGCAAGGCCCCTTTCGGCCTGATTCGCGGCCTGGAACTGGATAAAATTTTACACATCTTTAGGGCGGCCGGTAAAAATTATATGTTTGTCACTTGGAAGGGTGCCACGATGATCGACGTGGTTCCCTTGGAGGACTTAAAGTTGGCGTGTCCTGCCCAAGTAATACAGTTCTTTGAAAACATGAAGCGGATCACCGGACCCGCGCCCAAAAGATGTCTCTAGTACACACACACCTGGTGAGTTGACTGTCGGCCCTGTGCCCATAACCTTAAACGCAAGCTTCCGCTCCGGGCCAGATTCAGCTTCAGCTTCAGCTAGGTTTCTTCTTCATAACTTTACAGTTCGACGCTCGCAATATTTGAGCCATGAGCCATGAAAACTTCGCGTTGCCTTCGGGTCAAGATAAATGCCATCGAAAAGCGAAAAACAGAAACGAAAACGAAGCATCATCCGGTGGTCGGGCGAAGACAACAACAAGCTCTTTGGTTTTGTTTCCCTGTACGTGCACCTGCCAGTAGTATCTGCATTTTTCCGCCATCTCTTCTCGGTGGTAAATCATTGGATAATTCCGATGTTAGGCATATGACAAATTGCTTGCCTGTACTTATCTTGGCTGCACTTGAAACACGGTTTTTAGGTAGGATTTATGACTGTACTGGGAAGATTCATGAGAGGTTCTTACATTGGGAATATTGGCAGGGTAATGGGATGACTTTATAGACTCAAATTGGCCCTCGTCTATCCCGAACTCACTTATTCCCCTATTCCCTTCTTCTGTAGATTTCTCGCTCGCGATCTCAGCCAGCTCAGAAATTATGTGGCTCCAGACTCTTGACTGTGTCTTGCGGTTTCCATTTGGCTTATCTGTCGCATCTGTTGACAGCCACACAGCTCCGCTTTGAACTCGGCGACAGACCAAGCCATAGACCAGGCCAAAAACTCCCTCGCAAAAGTTGTGGGCGTTTTTAAGAGGCTCCAGGGTTCATTCAACCTGGGCGAAGACTGGCTCAGAATGAAGTCAGCGCCAGTGTTCCCCAAATAGTGATTCTCTACAGATGCAAGGCGCTGTCTTTATGGCTTAACCTTCACTCGATGGAGTACTTGAGGTGACACGCACACCCCGCAGAGGCGTACACACGAACACACCTTTGTTGTGGGGCGCACGCTGGACTCGCCAGCTAATGTGTCCATTTAGCAGGGGGCTTGCGCAACTCCAATGTCATTTGTAAGCTCTTTTAATGCCCGATGATTGCACTTTTCAGCAATTTGCACAGCAGATCATAAGTCTGTTCCATGGATTAATGGCCCACTAGTGGATTCGCACTCAAATCCGTGTGCACATAAAAAGAAATCTTGTTTAACGGCTACTAAAATTAGTGGTTTAGGTGCCTGTAAATTGTTTTATTGTCGCTTACACAGCTAATTTAATTTTTTTTATATTTTAATTAATTTAAAGCGTTTTAAAGCGTTCATTGTGAAGGTCGGTCTGCGCCCATTAAATGGCCGTAAATCTCTCTCTATCTCTCGAGGGGAAATTTAAATAAAATGACCTACTTTTGAGCTCAATGGTGATCATTATAAAGTGGTTTTTGTATTAGTAAGTAAATATATTTAAAAGCTCTAGCTAGTTCAGTTAAATGAATAGAGATTTTCCTTAGATTTTAATTCACTCACATTATTAAATATGTATCTTTTGGCAGCCAAGGCGTGTTTGCAAACTGCTGTTTGCTGTTTGCCCCGTTGGTCTATTATTATTTTTCATTATTGCTGTGCAATTTACTCATGTTTTTACCTTCCTGATATTTCTGGGCTGCCTTCAACGTTCGACGTTCATTGATTTATGAGTGTGGCTGTGGCATTTGCTTTGATTTCTTGAACATGTTTTTCCCTGGCTTTCGAGGAGTGCCAGCTAGGCTGGGTAAAGGTGAAAAAGAAAAGGGAAATTCCAGCCACCACAACTTTAATAATCGTTTAATTAGTTGCTTTCATTAATTGCCTTGGCCCAAAAATATTCAAATTGTCTAGACATATGTCAAATCCATCCGCTGCTATTTAAATTTCCATCGCTCCAGACACTGAATTTCCATATATATTTCCTGATTATGCAATTTGATTGTAAACCAAATTTGCATTTAATTTTCGGCTGCAGCAACAACACCAAAATATGTGATAATTTTCTCGCTCGTTTGACCATTTTTGGCCCGAGATGTAATTACGCCCAAGGCAGCAGCAGCAGCAACCAAGTAACAACATCCACACAGGCGGCAACCTCATTTATGACGCTTTGCATATGGAAAACAACAAATCAGAAAGAAACTGTAATGTGTGTATGTGTGTGTGTGCTGCTTGTTGTTGTTGTTGTAATGCAATTTGTTTAACGCTTCGTTTATTACCAAAAACAGGCAACAAGAAAACGCATTTCTTGGTGTTTCTGCGGCCAGCAGCAGCAGCAACATTTTTTGTGAGGGGCCAGCACAGCCGCCACAGATACAGATACAAGCCAGTAGATACAATATTTTAATATGCAGTGTAGAGTTTGTAGCTTTCTTTGCTTTTGCATTTTCCTTGCAATTTTCCCTTGTACCTCTCGCTTGTTTATTTTTCTTTTTAGCTGCCCGAAAGTGTGGGTGTGTTTTTCCAGCATTTAAGCTGGGCTTATTTATGATTTTGTTTGACAGTTTAATATAGTATCTGTTGGTTCGTTGGCACGAGTCACAGTTTGTTGGCATCTCTCTTGTGTGCTGCTGGGTGCCTCTGGGTTAGGGGTTATTGGAACAGCAATTATATGTAGTTAAGGTGGCCCCTTGTGGCTGCAATTGCTGTAACAACAGCTGCCGGAGATGCGGTTAGATTGCCCAACGTTGGCTGAGCCCAGTGTGGCGCTATATTGGCTTACAAATGGCTGATGGGCTCCTCCATTACAAGATGCTGATTGATTGTTGATGGTTATTTATCATGTGGTTCAGACAAATCGTAATGGAGTGATATAAAACTTATTGGTTGGCTTGTAAATTACTTAATTCTTTGATAATTAGGGAACTGATATAAAAAACTGATTATCTTACTAGGAGAGGTTTAACCTAGGTGCAGCATTGGGTACTTTGTGTTGTATTATTTATACTAAAATTGTATCTAAACTACTTCCCCATTGGTAACTCCTATTATTTCCTACTCTCTTCACACTTTCTACAAGTTAACACCTTCTATAGGTACCCTAAGGCCACCTGTGACCTCAAAACTAGTTCAGCTTTTCACACAAAAGTGCATCCATAGCCAAGCTTCAACGACCTTGCTTTGTTTTCTCTCAAGCTTTTATCTTCGTTTCGCTTTTATTTCAACCACGCCCCAAAGAACCTGCCCCAGCGAGCGGTCAGTCTTCCCTTGATGTTAATGTTAATTTCACGCCCGTTAAGATAATTAAATTTGCCTTTGTTTTGTTTATATTTTTTTTTATGTGTGGCTCGGTCTGCTCTTATTTTGCGTTTGCAGTGCAACAACATTTAAATTAGTTTATGTATCCACATAAAAGAGTGTGTTTTTCATGTAGTTTTTTCCTTTTGTTTGCTTCTTTTCAGGTATGTTTGGCCAAAAGCCCAAATTCTCATCATTTATCATAAAAAAAAAAACGACTTACGAATAAGAAAAAAAACAAGACAGACTGCGGGCAACGGGAACAACTCACAAAAGCCACTCGAAGTTCAGGGTCAACGCATTTGTATTGAGATTTTGACGGCGGTAAATTCCAAATGAAAGATTTAATTCCTTCTTTATACTTATTTCTATTTTGTTATAAAAACATGATTGTTGTTTATGGAAAAAATAGTTCAGAAAAGAACTTGCATTAGAAGTCAATAATTATTATTTGTTTTGTGTACAGGCAATGGCCTGTACTTGTATCTTAGTCCTAAAAGAGTTAAAATAAACTCGATATCACTTAAAATTTAATATCAATTAAGACGTAAAGACCTGATCATAAAATGAAAGAATTAATTACATTTTTTGTTTATTTCTTGACACTTATCTTTATTTTCTTTATAAAAACCATTACATTGTTTATGAACAAAAAAGTTCCAGGAGAACTTGGATTAAAATGCAATAATTATTGTTTATTATGTTCAAAGGCAGTGTCCTGTAAGTGTATCTCTCGATATCACTGAAAATTAAATGTCAATCAAAGCGTCAATATCTTAATCTTAAGCACAAAAATGAAAGAATTTATTTAATTTTTAGCTCTTATCTTCACACTTTGTTAATTTTTTATAAAAACCATTACATTGTTTATGAACAAAATAGTTCCAGGAGAACTTGCATAAAAAGTCAATAATTATTGTTTGTTATGTGTACAGGCAAATGGCCTGTACTTGTAGAAGAATCAAAAGAAACTCGATATCACTTTGAAAATGAAATGTCAATCAAAACCTTAAGAATTTCTAAACATAAAGACATTTGATACTTTGGACCAAGGGAACTCAAGCCCGAAGGTCGACCAATTTCTTGTTAACTGAAAAAAACTATAAAATAAAATCAATACATCATTCTAGACCCCGCCAAACTGAACGTCCATTGAATTTGCTGAATTACTTGGCTTAAATGTCACTAGGTTGTAAACCAAAATTGAAGCTGGTCTCTCGGTCGGTAGCCTCCACTGGCAAAGTTGTTGACATTTTTGTTTGACTTTTCGGAATTATATCCAGCTTCGCCGCCCCACAAAAATTCACTGCAATTACCTTGCATTGGTATTTCCTTTGTTGCTCTTTCGGGGTGTGTTCTGAGCGAAGCAGGGAGAGACCCGTAGTACTCCATTGATAAAAATGAGCTTTATATGTTAATTTTGGCAAAGTTTCAACTGCATTCTTTAAATTGAGGTTGTCTTGCTTGAAAAAGTGGGTGGAATTGTGGGTATTTCAAAGGTTTGAGTCATTTGTAATGTATGGAATTTATTAGGGAGGTGGTTTCTTGAAGAAACTATAAGGTTAGGCTAGAGTTTTTACAGATCTAAGCTAGGCTATGATTAGAATGGTAAAATTGCATTAAAAATATTAGTTTAAAGTGTAAAATCTATTGAGTTTTGAAGCATATTTATAATTTAAGTGTAACCAAAGAACTAACAACCATTTCCTGTGTTTACTTCTCCATTTCCCTCATTACTTTCTTACCTATATCTAGTTTTTCTGGCTGAATATGTAACACTCTGCCATTTCTCATTAATCAACGACTCCTCTTACTCTTCTTCGTTTGCTTTGTAGGCTGCCTTTTGGCGTTTTCATATTGGCTAGCTACACCTACGACTTCCGCAAGATAAACAAAATGCGTTTACCTTTTTCTAACATATACAAATATATATATATATATATTTATATACAGGTATTATTAGCTTTGCTTTGGCGATGCTTGAGCCATGAGTCAGGCCAAGTCAAAGCAAAGTAAGGCAAGACTGCCAGTCCCGCCCATCGAAGTGCATTGAACGCATTTACTACTTCTCGCTGGCTGCCTCGCTGCTCGATTTTCCATGCACATTTTCGCTTTTCTTTTTAATTGGGATTTCTGGTGTCTGTTTTCTGCTTGCTCTCTGGCTTTTCCTCAATACGGCACTCCGTTTTCCCTGGCTTTGCATTCGCTCCGTTTCGTTTCACTTTCGCGTCACCGACAAAACTTAACTTAACTTAACTTGTTGCAACTGTGCCAGTCGAGTCTCGCTCGGGTTTTTATGGCTTCCAGCCGCCACCCGGCCAGGCCAAGTGGTGGTCACTTTGGTGGCGAACGGCCAGTCGAGCAGAACTGGCCAGGCGGAGGGCTTTTTGACAATTCGACGGTCGCATAAATCACAAACAAAAGGCGACCGAGACTCGAATTAATATTTCTTTTCGTATTTTGGCGAAAAGAAAGCGTTGACACTAAACGGAAGTGTTCGCCAAAGGGGCGAAAGTCTTGGCAAATTGAGTGATTAACACAAAGCACAAAGCCAGAGGGGGGAAGCCAGAGCTTAAAGAGTGGGTCTATGAGTTATGCAATCCAAGGCAGTGATCGAACAGGGCGATCAATAACACCGTGAGGCAGCTATAACATATATCGGGTTTCCCACCAACTGCAGCGCACACATATCGCTCAATTAACCGCAGTCTAATAACCAATCAATGGCGCTTCTGACCCCGCATAATAACCCAGTGATTCACGCCGCCCAGTGACCCACACAGCCCGACCCAGTTGACTCAGCAGACAGGCGGCCAGACAGACACCCGCGTACCAGGCTCGGTCTTAGGACACCCCGCTGGTACGCTGGTTATGCTGATATTTATGTATCGGTACATTTGTGCCGCATGTTTGGCTAATGGTCCCCAGAGTCAGTGACATAACAACCGCCAATATTTGGAGTCGCTCCGGCCAGGTGTCTTGTGTCCATTCTTTGAATTGAACTTTGAACGAGCGAGCAGGCCCTGCCCTGCTCTGGTCCAAGCGAAGCCAATGGAGTGTGGCTAAATGGCTTAAATCCTTGACCCATTTGGTGCGTTCTCTCTTAGCCATCAAAGCCAGTCTTTTGGCATTTCCGCTCTGTGTGTTGCAAAGTGCAAAATGAAACTCAACTCAACTCGGCTCGACTCCGGGCTCAATTTGCAGTCATTAAAAACCTTTTCGAGTCGAAAATTACATACCTTAAATGTCGGTGGAGAAAGAGAAATAATATTTTTGTAGGCGAGATTTTCAAGGTGTATTTGTTGCGGTTTTTGTTTTTGTTTTTGTTATTTTTGCCATGATTACGTTTCTTAGCTATTTTTGTCATTTTTCCGCTGCTAAACGAGCTCCGGCAAAGGGGGTAGTTAATGGGGTTAAGCTGGCCATTAACCCATTTTGGTTAGAGGGGAAATATTTGGTTGTTAAAGGAAGGAAATCAAAACAAAGAGATTATGTAAGGTTTAGGGAAGTTTTGGGTATTTTAAGGCTTTTATTAATTAATATTTATAAAGGAAATTATTTTTATAAAAGGAAATAAGTGGAACTTGTGTAAGCAAAAGCCTTATAAATATAGTTTACTAGGGAACTCAAGGATTATTATATCCATAACTTAAATTCATCAGTTAAATAAAAAACAATAACTTGAAACATCTGATGGGTTACCTTATCTCGCTCTTGTCTCTCGGCCTGTTTTTGCGGATATGCGGCAAGGAAAACAAGTTTGTGTCTTAAGTCTTTCGTTTACTTTGTGGCCTGTTGTAACAGAAAATTATGGTCCAGCTACTGGCAGACTCCTCGTGGAAACCAGGGAAGGGTTAAACCTGTAATAAAGGTATGCAGTTATCCTTGAGATTACGGTTCATCAGGCAGGGCTCTCAGATATATGTGTCGGAGGAGCTGCAGTCCCCACTGAGTGCTCAATGGAGGCGGCCTTTTAAGCAGGAAATGATGCCCAAAAGCAGCAGCAGCGGCAACAGCACCAACAAAGCTGGCAATTTGGCTTCAACAACAAACAAACGAAACGAAACGAAGCAAAAGCGACATAAGAAGAAGCAACCGCTTAACGAGCGGCAGGCATAAAATATGCCCTTTGTGCGGCAGACATTGGCTGATCGCCTGATTGCAGATTTGCAGGCCGCCTGTCCGGTCTGCATTTTTAATAAAAATGTCAAGCCATTGGTGGGTAAGCAACAATGAATTGGCAATTTGCAAAGAAGCAGCTCCTTCGCTAAGTAATCCCCAAGCTTCAGTATTTCGGATATCGGCGCGTTGGCGTTGTCGTTGCCACTCTTGAAAAGCCATTCAACTCGGGTTATAACTGGATAACCCTTGATTGACGGTGCCTGGCAACCTGACCGACCCATCTCAAGTGTTATTTGCTTTAATAACACTCGAGAACTGCAGGGCCCGATGATGATGATGGTTCATTGAACTCTGGCCAATTTCCCAACCACTTCACCGGCTCCCCAGCACTTGGGCACCCACTGAGCTTTGACTGGGATTTACTTCTATGGCTTCCCTGATAGCTGGACACGCCCAATTTGAAGTGGCACCCGCACCTAGCACCGCTAGACCCTTAAAAAAAAAAAAGTAGAAGAGAATATGCAAATGCGGAGGCAGAACAAAAGCTAGGGAGGAATCGCAGAAACCTTGTTGTTCACACAATAAATCACGACAACCAGAATAGCTTTGGCTATATTCACACAACAATAGACAGCCTGGCCGACAAAACTAAGCCAAGATTGTTTTGCTGTTGACCATTTTGTCGTTGAAGCGTGCGGCAAAAAGCTGTGTCTTGTGTCTGTCTTTTGTTTGGCCATTCTTTATATTATTCGCCAGAGTCCAAAGGAAAACAAAACAAACACTGAAAGACAGCCAGAGAGCTGAGCAAAATTATGCGGAAAATTACAATGCATAGAAATTTGTGCCGTTTTGAGAGACAGATCTAATCGTGAATTATGTATTTCTGGGTGTAGGCTAAGGTTACACAATCCTTTTTTTCGATATGAGACATTTATAGATTAAAAGAGATGAAATTTGTTGGGTAAGAGGAAAGGTATTAACATGAAATTAATTTGTAGATTGTAAAATATAGAAAAGGTTAGTTCAGAGAACTTAAGAGATCAAGGAAATTAATCATTGAGCATATTTTCTTTCCAGTTATTGACAGCTTTTACATGATTTAATTTCCTGATTTCTTTACTCAGCACCTTTAATTTATACTCCACTTTTGACCACTCCTATTTCTACTTAAGAATTAAACCCCACCAATCCCTTTTTTTACACACAACTACAATAAATTCCTTCTGCCTTTCGCATTTTAATGGCAACAACTCAGTTAGTATTTTGAAGTCAAAAAGACATTGCGCCACTTGCTGGCAGACACAGAGATGCGAATGGAGGGAGACCAGACCCCAGATTCAGATAGGGAGCTAGGAAAAACAGTTCTATTACTTAATATGCAACACTAATGCGAACAATGGCAGCACGACATCGTGGCAAAGGAAAAACCAAAGGCCCAAAAACCACCAGAAACCCACAGAAAAAAAAAACCAGGGGCCTAGCAGACACACGATCCTCCGGTTACCCAGTCTCGACGGTCTCCAGACATTCAATCAACACCAGCACCACGACTTGGCTCAGACCTCAGAGCCAACTTAGAAAGGCATCTGTATATAGAAAACTGGGAAAAATAACTATGTACTACATATGGAAGGAGGCGAACCCAAGGCGGTCAACAGTTTTTCACACCTAAGTTCAACTATTCTTTGCTACGTGCTACAGTTTTCGGAGCTTGCTCCATTGATATAGAACCACTCACCACCACTCACTGGCACTTTTTTTTCGGAGCTGCGGAGCAGATCTGGCTACGTGCCTGGGTTTAGGTATTTCGGATCTGTCTCGAGAACTGCCTTAAAAAATCTATGGTAGATTGGAGATCGAGATTGAGCTCTGACAATGGCAAGGAATTTAACTTCGTTGCCGGAATGATAATTCGAGTGTCTTTCTCGAATTGGAGCAGACCTGAAGCTAATACCAGAGATTTGAGTTGGTCGTCGGTGGAGTCTTTGTAGAATTCTTAAAACACACAAAAATGGAGATACAAGTTAGATTAAAGGCTTCTGTGAAGTTGAGTTATTCGTGGCTCCAAGCAATCAAGTTATTAAACAATGCTTTATGGCGGGCGAGATAAGAATGTAGCTTTTACTACTAAAGTTTAAAAACTATTGCATTTTATTTAAAAGGAAGAAAAGACTTAGATTTTGTATTTATTAATATTTTTAATGGTACTTTTTTTTAGACAATTAAAAACCCAGATCTAAACCAAAAAGCATCATGACTAAAATTATAATAATAATATTCCCATATTTATTATCCAATTGTAGTCTAATTTTGTGAATACATCCATAAAAGACTATAAATTATTTCTGTATTAGAACTTGCTATAAAAATGTTCTTTATTTCCTTTATCTAATATTTAAACAAATAGAATAACTAGCCCCAAAGTAAATCCCATTCCTTCCTAGACTATTTTTCCCTCTTAACTGATTTCTCAGGGGCAGTTCTAGTTTCTGTTCACTTTTCTGTTTGATTTGTTCTCTTATTAAATGCGATTTATGGCTCTAAGCCAAGTCAAGTCAGGCAAATGGAGTCTCGAAGCCAAGCCCAGTTCAAACGCGGGCCGAGGAAGTCGGACCAGACCACTTCGGCACCCAGCTCACAATCTGTTTTTTATTTTTTCAAATCCACAACCACTGCCACGAGTATTTGCAATCGCAAAAGAAAAAAAACTCGTTTGCATTTGCGCTCGTAATTTAGTTTTAATATTTGCAATATAATTTTGTTGGTGCTTTTATTAGAGCACGCTTTGCAAATTACATAAAGCCACCAAAGAGAGCCACAAAAATAAAAATGTAAACTGCAAAAACAACATGGGAAAAATGAACGTAAACAAAGTGCAGTCGCACCTCTAAAAAAAAGAGAGAAAAAAACACCGTAAGGTAAGAAAACATGGCACGAGCAAAAGCCAACGAAAATTGAGAGGGAAAACAGAGGAGCTACGAAAAATCAACATTCGAGTGTGAAGCACAAATCAAACATCAAATAATTGATAGAATATCGACGACGGCAGCGGCGGGCGGCCTTTCACCCAGAAACTTGGACCCCACATCGCCCCACACTCCAACTTTGAACCCAGCACGAGCTCCGCAAAGAAACCCAAAACGAACCGAAGGGCCCAAGTCTGGATTGGAGCTGGAATTGGAAGTCTTGAAGTTTTGCCTTTAAGCCAAGAGTCGTGCTGTTTGTGAGCGGAATTCACAAAAAGGGGGCTCGAAAGGGGAAAGGGAGCTGTAGAGTGCCTGCCACCCGCACACGGGCTTAGCCTAGAGCTTAGAGCTGGAATTGAACCAGTTTTTTGGCGGGAGTGGTGACCTGGCCAAAACCGGCTAAAGAATTTTCCATCCTAAGAAGTTTTTCATGTTCGTTTGCCATTTCCAACGAACCGCAAACTCGGCCATTTACATTGCCATTGTCCTTTTATGTGAAAAATCTGTGGAAATCGAGCTGGCTTGGCAAGTTATTTTGGGTAAAAAACTAACATAACTCTTAGAGTTTTGGCCTAAAAGGTTTTTAAGATTTATACATTTTTAGATGGTAATTTAAATTTGAATATATATGTATTTTATGTTATTTTTGAGAGACTTTTCTTGCCTTAGTTTTATACATTTTCAAAGAAACTAAGTACAAATTTAGATATTGTATGGAAATTTCTATAAATTATAGAAAATTACAGGGAACGTGTAGTGTACATTGTAATGTTCTTAATTATATATTTATTTCACTTTTAAGACTATAAAATTTAACTGAATTCAATGCAATTCCCTTAAAAAAATCTCCCTTTATCTCAGATTTTACCAAATGTTTGCATTCAATCATCTCTCCCCTTTCCCGAAATCAATTTATTAAAAATATAAACGACCTACCCTTTGGGCTTGAATACCAAAACACAAAAGAAAACATGTAAATTGACGATGATTATTTAATTTAAGAAATAAAGGCAGGGGCCCAAAATCAAGCGAAGCCAATGAGAAATTGCCTCCAATCGATGTTCGAAGGGAGATGGAAATTTCACTTTCGTTTTGCTGGGCCCAACCTCGGCGGCCTTTCATTCATTTCACCGCCCCGAAAACTGACCTCAGCCGGGGCATTACGTAAAGGTTTTGGCCCGAATCTGCTTTTGTTTTTTGTGTTTCTGCTTTTGCTTTTGGGCAGACACGCCCAGTAGTTGGCGCTGCCGGCGCATCTTAGGGTTTTTTAAGCTTAAATGCTTTACAAATTTATGCGGTTTCCACTGAAAAATGCTTTCAATTTCGGGTATTTTGATGAGAAGCGCATTTCCCACGGGGAAGGTGACTCTTAATTTATGTAACCCGAATATGATCCAAGACACCTGCTAGCTAGCTCTCCAGTCCGTGTTACAGTCACCCAGTTTAGCCGAGTTTAGTTTGTTTTTAGAGCCTCTCTCGGCGGCAACCTGTTCGCCCATTGACCAAAATCTGCGTATAATTTCTCTACAAAGTTGCACTGTTTATGCAAATGCCACAAACGAGCTGCAAAATAAATGTGAAAAGCAAGACACACTGTGATTTGTTATTTTTAAACCAGTTTAAATCGCCTTTCCGTTCGTTTTCTGGTTTTCATAATTGATTTATGCATGTTTCCGAGTCCGCATAATAACACAATATCCGCGTGTTGTTTATACGAGAGAGCGAAAATTCCAATCAATCATTTGTGGGCACACACACAGCCCCCGGCCAAGGACATGGGCATTATTAGAAGGCGACTGTCCCTCGGCCAACACCCGCACAACCGAGCCAAAGAACAGAACGAGCCACATTCTAATCCCGGCCAGAAGAAACCAGAAACCTGTTTATGAATCGCTATAGCCACTTGGCAATTATTTCTGCCTTAATTGTATTTAATTTGCCTGTACAGTGTACACTCTGGCCGCGGGGGTGTGAAGTGGGTGAAGGCAATTACAGACCGACACTCTTTGAGGGTGTGGAGCTGTCCCCGCGATATCCAAAGACCACATTCCCGTGGTTGACATATCTGTGGAGCCACTTCCTCCATTAGCTATTAGACGGTGTTCAATTAAAGGGTTCTGTCATGTTAGTAGCCATGATTAACGATCACTGGTAAGGTGGGCTTGGGGAATGTGCTTTGGTTTCTTTGGGTTTTTGCAGGCAAAGGTCACGAATGTAGAGAGAAAAATTCTGTAAAAAATATTTAACAAACTGGGAAGACTATTTATACTTACCTAAATGATTTAGCAAACAATTTAGACAGAATTTAGACACTGATAAGGAAGTGGAGACTCTTTCTTGAATGCCTTACTTTATTTGTTTTTATGACATAAAGTCACCTGCTTCCTATAAATATTAAAAATATTATAAGTAAAACTCCAAACAAAAAGCAACTTCCTCTCTTGACCATTGTTTATTATTACTTACTCGCTATAGATCTTGGCAACAGCTCCCTATTTACTTAGCCACCTTTGTTTGTTGGCCACTTATCGGACCACAAACATCTGTGTGGGGCTGCCTCCGCAAATATTTCCCCCTATTTCCGACAATGAGTAGATGTGAAATTTGTTTATTTGCTGACAATCTGTTTGGAGCTGAGCATTCTCTGCCATTTGCTAGTTGCTACTTGCTACTTGCCACACATTTTGGCCAGCCAGCAAAGCCTGCCCAGTGGGTGCTCCAGTGCTCAGTTTGGCCAACAATAAAAGCCAACCAGCTGGAGAGCTGTGTTGGCCGAGCTGAGCCGTTGCCTTGCAACAGTTTTCTTTGTTTTGATTTTGGTTTTTGCAGTTGTGTTATTTTGCTTTCGGTTTCACTGCTCGACGGTGCTCGCTTTCGGTTTGTGCTTTGTGTAACAAGTTTGCATATGTAATTAACCGACTGCCTCCGCGAGTGGGGAGTGGAGTATTAGTAAATATAATTAAAAACTAAATCGGAATGCGGTGTTGGGCAAACCGGCTGATGTAAGCCAAATAGCTGGCCAAATTCTATGCTTTTAAGAAAGTCAAACAAAAGACTCTGGCGACAAACTCACAACGGAATCACTTTCAAGCCTGACCTTGGACCTTGGCTGCCGCCTTCGGGCATTATTTTCTAATTAGCGAGAACGCCACTGTCCACTCTTCTCGACAGATTTCTCAAGTTTATTTGTGTTTGATATTATCGCCACCGGCGTCGGAAGCTTATTGTTCTCCATTTTCAGTTCTGTTGGTTTCTTTTTTTATTTTACGATTATTATTTTGTTATCTTTGGCAACGTTGGTTCTGATCAGTTCGCCAAAGTCCATTAAAAGTGAGTAAATTAAATGAAATTTTGTCAAAAAAGAAGCACACAAAAAAGAGTCATAATGGAAGTAATAATATCGGGTTTACTGAACTGGGTGTGGGGTTTATGATGTCAGAGAGATCTAGGAAGTGAGTTGTGCTTGGTTAAGCACCCCACAATTTATGGGGCCTATACCTTAAGGCCTAGATCTAGTCATTGTTAACTGGGAGTGTCTTTATTTGTGACTTTGATTACCCTTTGATGGGGGAGATATAACAAAAATGTGAGGTTTTATTGAGTTATTTATGGAGTTGTTCCCACAGATTCTAATGGACTTTACTATGGTTTGAAGTATTTAAATATAGATTAGGAGAACTCCTGGCTTCACTTCACCCTGTTGTTATAAAATTTTTAAAAATATTAACAAGAACTCTGGTTAGAAAACCCTTAAAAAGTACCTTCAAAAACTCTGTTGCAAGCAGTTCAACTTTCAAAATATTGTGCTGCATTCAAAACTGCAGGCAAAGGCAGCAACGACCTTCAGTCAAAACAAAAACGAAGACGAAGCAACAACAATAGCGAATGCCTTGCATCGCAGAGAGCGGCGGCCAGCCAAGAAACTTGATTAAAGTTAAGAAAAACGTAAAGTTCAACTTGTTTCTGCGCTGCTGTCATTTGTTGCTGTTTTCCCCCTGCCCCTCTGTTGCACCTTCTGGTGAAGTATTTGCGCCATGGCTTGACATTTCGCACAAACAAAAACTGCAACGAGAAAAACTCCCAAAACAAATGAAGAAGATTTCATGCTTTTATTTTCGCAATTTGTTGCACCAGCCCAGCCCCAGTGCCAGTGAATAGGAGAGACTCTATTGTCACTGGCATAATTAGCCCCCGAAACACCCCGATTTGCGCAGCTATATGGCCGAGAGATGTGCGAAACCAGCAGCTATACATAAAATGCCGTGCAAATTTTAAATTCTTAACTGCAAAATTGTAAATGTCAAGCAGTGGGGCTGCTAGATCAGGCACAGTGGTGGTGGGATTTGATTTAAGGGATTAGTATATATTATTTAGTTAAGTTTAGTTTAGTTTAGTACGGAAAAATGGTCAGGAATTGCTGGTACCTCCTAAAAAACATGCCCAACTTTAGTTTAAATAGTAGTAAAGTCTAAAGAATTGTTAGACATTTCTTAAAAATATTCCATTAATACTTACTAATTAGAATTCCTACAATATCTTCAATATAAACTTTATCTAGAACCCAACCTCTGACCACTGTGCTGTGGGAATAGCACTTGACGTGACCAGTCTCTCTCACCGGTGGTCGGGGATGCCGATTAGCGATCACCGATCGCCGCTTTGGCTGAAAATGGTATTGCATTGAACCGCTTAACCCACACAACGCCCCTCGGTCGTTGCGGCCCCCATTGTTTTCGGCCTTTTTTACCTGTTTTTGTTCGTCTTAGCCAAATGCCAAATGCAGACAACAGTTTGCTAAAGTCACCTTTGGGCCGAGTTAGAACGACCGGACACAGGCGGCGGCGGCGGCTAACTTGAAACGGACTTGAATCGTGGCAGGCCGTTGTCGGAGCAGGCTTTGCACAATGGGCTTTCAAATAGGATTGTCACATCCAGAAAGACCTTTTTACTAAACAGTCGGCGTGCTCCCAAAGTTTCAGTTCATAGCCTTACAAAATTTCTCGTAAATTAGTTTTGAAATTTTTAAAAATTCTGAAGGAAAACCTTTTATAATAAAGACCGGGCCTTGCATACCCTTCAGTATATTCCTAAGGGACTTCATTAAGAGGCGCTCCAAGAACCGGGAGGGCCAAGAGCAGCTTGAAAGGGGATGCCCTTTTTAGAGAAGCTGACCAAATTTGGAGGACCTTAACTTTGGAATGCAGAATGGGATACATTGATAGGGGAATGAAAGATCAGGGAAAGGCTCCATTCCAGCCAAACCCAGGCCATTCAAAACGGTTGAGGCACCAAAGGGGAGGACTAGGCGACCAAAAGGTGTCTCTTCCCAATTTTATACCCTTCAGACTTAAGCAAAAGAAGACGGGAGCACGCAAAATAAAGCCTAAAAAGGCGACAACATTTGATAAAAAAGTAAAGTAAACGCGTAAGTTTTTATAGTTACGTTTAATATTGATAGCAAAACTTAAAAAAATCTCTCTTGCAGTTTTGTAAATTGTATTAAAATAATCTTCAGAAAATTTAAGGATATAGATCGGACCTACTTGACATCGGCGAGCCTTGCGACATCGATGGGGGGTGGGGCAGACTCTTCCTTTCCAACTTTAAAGCGTGCCATTAACTCGGGGCTCAGTTTGTGCAACTCTTCGAGTCTCCTTGGAATTGTTGGCACTTTCTCCGTTAGGGCTTTCTCTTCAATAAATTAATATGAAAATTATAATCTTGTATTATTTGCAAAAGAAGATAATCCCAACCAGCTGTATGATATAGATTCTCCTTCAGTGTCTTCAACACACAGAGATATATAGCTCTGTTTATAATAAATTCTGACCGCATCTCTCGGATCCCCTCAGGCCGAACTTACAATAAATTCCAATTTCCGATCGATAGGCATATTTATGCGACAAGAGCCCGAAGGTTGCTGCTGCCGTCTAGTAAACTTCTGGCCACAAAATAGGCAAATGTGTCACGACATTAACGAATTGATGGTTTTTCGATTTTGGGTCAAGTGCACGCGGCATGCTAATGAGTAAAGTTGGGGAAAAATATCACAAAAAAGTATTTGTATTCACCCCTATTAGAACTGCAATGCCCACTTGGATATATGGAGCTATAGTGCAGCGTCAACGGCAATGGAGAGCGAACGATTTAATCTACCTTTTGCGGATTAGAGTAAGTACGCTTGGAATAGCATAAGCACCCTTGCCCAAGCGCAGAAGGAAAACACGTAACTAATATTTCTCACCTCGAGTGGGAGTCGAACTCGCGTGCGATTTTTTCATAGCAAGAACAGAGTGTTCTGAGCGGCCTCTTAGCAGGGAGAACCACGAACGGCCTCAGCTGTTTGGCGTCAGGTTAGCATTTACACCAGGACAAGCAGTGGTCAGCAACAGGTTTGCAAGCAGTGGGCAAGCAGTGTGTGGGGTAGATGTAGGAAATGTGTAGAAAATCTAAGGGAAGTATTTAATTTTTTTAGTTTTTTAGTTTTTAGTTAAAATTATTTTAATTGTTTTTGAGATTTTTAGTAAAAATTACCAGCCAGCATTTATTACATTTTGTTTTTAATTTTAAAAATTTTTAATAATGGAAGTATTTCATTTTATTTTATTTTTGAGTTATTTTATTTAAATTGTTTTCGAGTATTTTTTGGTAAAAAATATTAGCCAGTATTTATAGCATGTTGCTTTTAACTATTTAAAATATAAATAGTTTATGTAAATTTGGTTTGAAATCAGGTTGATAGTTTCTTTATAATATTAAATACAATCCTAAGAGTTCAATTAAGAAATAGTAGCCTTATGAAAATTAACATTCCAAGCACTATTTATTTTTCTTCTTTTTTTTAGCCATTATATTTCGAACCCATTTAATAAATGCTCTTACAATAAATAAAGTTTATTTTTAAGTAACAAAAACTTTCTTAAACTTTAAAAAATAGATTTTCCTATTAATTAAAGGTAATATTTAAAGAATTAACTCACAAAAACCATTCACTAAATTAATATTAACCCTCTTTTGAGCTCAGTTTATTCGTAATGCACTCAACTTCACTGTCAAACAACGGAAGTGGGCGTTCATAAGAAGCCTTAAGTAAACACACTCTCGGCACTGCCTGCCACTGCCTTGGCATACAAAATATTTTGGGTTTATTCCATCTGACAGAGAGATCCCTCTCGGCCCATTAATCAAACCCTAAACTAATCTCCAGTCAGTTTCGACAACTCGCGGCAAATGTGCGAGACATGCGACGCCTCGTCGCGTTCTTAGATGCGATAATAAACGGCAATTATTTGCAGTTAAAAGCGATTCAGGTAAAAACAAGGTGTGAAGGCATAGAGTGCGGCACTCGGAGACCCAATGTAGGCGTTGTCCCCACTCCAAAAGCCTCCTAAGCTCGAGGCTCTTGCATAAATTCGTCTGATAAAATGTTCAATGAAACGCTGCCGCGGCTGCAATTTCGTTAAAAGAAAAAAAAAAAAACGGCGGCCATATGATATTTCAATTTTCAATTAGCGACTCCCAAAATCTGTCGACACACGAGAAAAACGAAAAAATAATAAGAGTTTGCGTGGTTCAACTGCATTTTCTTGTTATTTTTCTTGTTTGTTAATTTTTGGAGGCAAGACATTGTGGGTCAAAGAGTCAGGATTGTGACGCATCCACCATTCCACGAATTACAATAATAATAAAAATATAATAAGATATCCTCTTGCAGTTTGCTACACTTTTTCTTTTTTCAATCAACTAAAATTGAGCAAAAATAATCCGCGAAAAGATGTTGCCAAGTAAACATGAAAAATGGGGACAAGCTAGACTTAAAAATTTAACAATTTAATGGGTTATTATTAGCTTAACTATCCGGGAATCTTCACAATATATAATGAGCTGTTATTATGGGTTATTTATGGGGAATAGCTAAGGGTTTTCTGATCGATTTTGAGCGGGGAAACCCCACGACTTTTTGGGTAATTAACTAAAGGAAAACTTTGAGCAAACGAACCTCTCGCATTATTCACTTTTCTGGCGTGCCAAATATTTTTTTCGCCATGCTGTGACAAATTTGTGACCCAAAAAAGACATAAATGATATAATTTATGGGGTGCCAGACGTCAACGCCGGAGGCTTTATTTATTTATGTTTATTTATTACACTTTTTCGCGCAATTAAGAGCAATGATTTTTAGGTTTTGGTGCCGCACTGCCATGTGTTTCATGGTTAAACGTTGCCTCCGGCAACGAAAGGTGTACAAATTAATTGATTGTTGACACATTTTCGCCATTTTACTAATTATTTGTGTTTTTTTTGCGACCTTCAGATACTTCCAGCTACTACTTCCCCTCGCAAAACCGATTTGTGCCATCATCTGGAACCTTTCCCCGCCAGCAGCAGCAGCAGCAGCCGCAGTCCCTCAATGGTTTCCGTGCCAGCTCCGGCGGCTTCTCACCAGCTGCTCCGGGCTCCTACCAGGAGCAACTCCTTTTCATAGCCAATGAGAATGCCAAGCAATCGGCGGTCAGTTCCCCCTTTGGCAGCGGTGCTCCATATGGCGGTGGCAATTCCCAGTTTGCGGTAAGTACACCAAAAATTTAAATTCAAATTTAAATTCAAATTCAATTTTTTTCCAAAACTACATTTCCTTATTCGGAGAGCTACGATTTAGACAATTAAGTGGGGTTTTTTCTGTGGGCCTGGTCTCTTTTTGTGGGCTCTAGGCATGCCAGTCAATCAACGCCAAAAACGAAATCAAATCGAATGCAAAAAAAAAAAGGATTTCCACATGCCACAAGCATACGGAAAAATTTGAAAAATTGCAGGGGGGCGGGAATTTGTAAATTGCCTTTGGCTTTGGTGGGTAACTACATATGGCGTGCCACAAAAACGAACAGGATGTAAATAGTTTTGATTAAAAATCAATATTTTAGAAAGCTGCCAAAAGAGATTACATTTTATTTTACAAAAAATAAATGGGATTTAATAATGAATTTTAGGATATAAAATGGGATCTCAACAGGTGATAAATTCCTCTTGTTTAAGGTCTCATTTCCTCTAGGAAATATTTATTATAAAATACTTTAATATCTAGGAATCATCTCACTTTCAACCTTTCTCTAACATCTCTCACCTGACTCGAAACATCTCAGTTACCTTTTACTGCTTCATTTTTATTGCCTTGGCACGCGACTGCCAAAAACTGTTAGTTTTGCTTTTTAAAATGTCCGTAGGCTGCACGCTAACCAGTCACCAGAGAAATATTAAAAAAAAAACCCACAACATATGAGAGCTATAATCAAATTATAGATTTAATATATATATAGCCCGATGTGCGTGTAAGAAATGCCGGGAACTGCAAGTCTCTCCATCTTACTTTCACTTGACCAAAAGGCAGACAAAGCGAATCGTCGGGGGCTTCTGCATATCAACGAATATATGCGTGAGTACTCGTGACTGTTGATTCAAAAAATCATGAAAGCCAGAAAAGGGAGGGGTGCCAGGCTGGCCTGAGTGTTTCTTAATTGAAAAATGTGTAAATTCATATTGTTTATTGCCAGCCTGAAAGGCGATGAGCACGCACTTTGCAGGCAGCTCTTCTGTGGCCCTAATTGAAATGCGCTTTGTGATTCAGAGGAGGCTCCAAGAGCTGGAGGGGCAACTGCACAGCCAGGGGTCTCAATGCACTATAGAGAGCAGCTTTGTGGCTTAAAGAAAAACTCAATTAACTTGACTCAACTTGATTGTGCAGCCAGTCTAACCTACAGAACCCTTTTCGAATAGCTCCTTTCAGACTGATGATGAATGAAGACAGCTCCAGGCAGGATCACCTCGGTTTGAGAGCTACTGAAAAGATCCTCCTCTGCCCACTCGTTACGAGCCAGCTTATCATAAACCATAATGTAAAATTGTGATTTGTTTGAATGACGACTGATTGGCCAGGCCAGGAGTTGGTGTGTGTGCCGTGTGTTGGTCTAGGGGGAAAGTGCGTCGTAATGACGTCGCATAAGTGGCGCTGCAATAACTCCCCAGCTCTTAGCGGCTTTCCACAAAACGTGAGCGAAGCTTTCATAGTTTCATTATGCTAGCCATATTGACAAATGTCTAAGAAACGTTTGTTTTTAATTT
>JAEIIL010027388.1:50571-63853 GCA_018905715.1 Drosophila lini
AACCAAGCCTTAATTTCAATTACTAACATATTATCTCCACCTTGTACTAATTTCCAACCATCAGTGACTTTAAAACTAATCGGGCTTTAACCCCAAAAAATGTCTGAGACTCGTAAACTGCTCGCCATGGCACTGGCTGTCTCTCAAACTGTGCAATATTGTAAATTTCATGCAAATTGCAATTTGTTGCCATGTTATATACCCTTCGGAGAGCCATTGGGTCTGCTGGTTATGTTGCTGCTGCTCGCCTGCAGTTGCAATTCCTCCATGATTTATGGAGCTCCCCCCAAAGCTGCCGCAAAAATACAACCGAATATGTCGAATACACATTCCGCTTGCCCCACTTTGTTGCAGCCGAACGGAATTTATGGCTGCCACACAGCAGCAAAAAAGGCAGAAAAAAATCAACCAAAAACAGTTTGAAAAGTGCTTTAAAGCCAAAAAGTGAGCACAAGTTCTAAATTACTTTTCCGAAAAGCACAGCAAGCGCACAGCTTCCGTTACCCCGGAAAAACCTTTCTTTATGAGCCAAAGCTGTTGTCGTCGTCTTACGGATTGGAAAATCGAAATCAAAACTCATAAAAATGCAATTTGCGCAAACAACTTGACTTTGAGCCATCCCCCTTTTTTGAGGGGGGAAAGGACAACCCCCAAAAGCCAGAAAAGTTTCAGGGAATTCCTTATTGCGTCCTTTTTTAGCTACTTTTATGCCCTTTTAGGGGGAGAGTATTATGAGTTGGGTAAGGAGTTTGTCATTGGAATTTAATGAGGATTCGATTTCTAGGTAGAAATATATTTTTGAAGAATTTCGTAATAATTTTTTAATATCAATAAATGTCTATAATTATTTTTAACATTAATTTTAACTCTCCAGATTTTAATAAATATTTATTCTTGGAAATGTTACCTTTATAGGAATAATGTTTTCTCAATTTAAGAAAGGCTTTAAAGATATTTTATAAATGTTTTTCCCAACCCCATGCCTTTCTGTCATTACTATCTTTGTTTTTTCCTTAAAAATTAACTCAAAAAGATTTATTTACATAGAGTATTTCCCACTTCGGCCTAGGAATCTCTTCCTGATTCCCCTGCTCTTGTTTGGGGTCTAGGGCAGCTACGTGTCTGCAATTTGCATGTGCATGACTGAGACTGTAACTGAGACCCAGGGTGCTGATGAGGAGTTGGGGGATGGCTTGGAGTGGTTGGAGAAAGAGCAGGGCAAGGAAAATTCCCTGGGAACGGGAGCGGTCCAAAGGCCAGAGAACCGAGGGTGGCGCCATAAAATCCATTTGGCGCACAGACCGTTAACGTGTTTTGTTGTATTTGCCAAAGGAGTTGGGGTGGGAAAGGGAATCGCAGGATTCCCAGGAGGAGGAGGAGTAGGAGGCAGAGGTGGAGAAATGGGTGTAACTGCTACTTGGGGGCGTGTTAGTTTGTGCGGTTGAAATTTATGGTGGCCAAGGGTGGTGGGAAACTTGATGAAGAAGGGCTGTAACTGCCCCAACTCCTGCTGCTGCTGCTGCTGCTGCTGCTGCATATGAATCCGGGTTCCAACTATATAAACAAAGTCTCGGATACGTGACTGGAAAGAAAAAAGGATGAATGCAGGCGGAATAGTTTTCAGTTATGCAAATAACCTGTAACTGCTTTAGGTTTTATTTAAAGTTTAAGAAAGTAAATATCTGTCTGGGAGAAAAACAGCTTATGGAGAAGTTAAGGAATTTTTATAGGAATTAGATACTCAAAGTAGGGTTTTCTTTTGTATGTATTTTAAAATAACTTTATATTTTTATTTTATATAAAAGAAAACCCTTTTTTGCTATTCCAAAACCATTACCCACTTTTCTCTTTTCTATAAACCAAAAGAAACTGGAAAAACTCTCTTACATTTGTTGGTTAATTAGAAAACCAATTTATATCCCCGCTTTTCCTATAACCACCTGCTCATCTAGCACCGTTTTCCACGCTTACACACATGTGAAGAAACTGTTCACTTTAATGGCAACATTTGGCACATTATGAGGCAACATGGCAACAGCCTTTCAGTGGCACTTAAGGGCGTGCGGAATGGACCAAATAGAACAGGGAACAACAAACACACACATCGCACACACTCTATGCACACACACGCACTTTGCATAATTAATGCAGCGCTTGGCAATGTCAAACCCGTTATTCACTCGAGACATTTTCCGGGAGAGAGTCTCTCTGTGTGCATCATAGACCAAACTTTTCCGGGATGAAAATGGGTAGCTGGATGCTGGAAAGAGGGATCAGTGCCGTAGGTTTTTATTTTTTGTTTAATTAAAACAAGAAATTGCCACTTAAAGGCGGCGGTAAATTATGAATGCCAGGAGGATGCCAGGCAGGATGTGTTAAGGTCTCTCTCCTAGTTGGGTGTCCTTTCAGCTGCCACATACATATATGAGTGTTGCAGTCACGCGCTCATTAGCGAGGACATTGTGAGGCAGACAACATATAAAATACATATATAATGCACTGAAAGTTAAGGATAATAAGAATAAATTAATAATAATATTTGGGAAACAATTTAAACTTCAAGAGAGAACATTTACTAAGTAATTCCTTTCTAGTATTATTTACATTTGTAATATAATTTATGATTATTTCTCCCAGTGCTTATACCTATAGCATAATATATATGCATAAGTACAAGGAGGAAGTTCAGCCATTGCTGAGGCCGGAAGTCTTTTGTGCCAGTCGCATGACTTGAGCACGACGTCAATGGGCGCACCTGATTCACAAAAAAATAAAACACACACCCATCCCTAAACCATTTCTCACCTCCTGATTTTCCTTGCTTTTCCAGGAACTCAAAGAGAGCTTCAACTATGGCCTGTTCGCCCCACCTGCCAATGGCAAGGCTGGCAAATTCCTGGACGAAGAGCGACGCCTGGGAGACTATCCCTTCAATGGACCCGTTGGCTACTTGGAGGTAAGTCCCAGCAATCAGTTACGAATTTATTTCCCTTGCTTATATTGATTTTTCTTTACATTTTTCCAGCTCAAGTACAAACGGCGTGTCTACAAAATGCTCACTTTAGACGAACGCCAGCTCAAGGCTCTCCACACGCGGGCCAATCTGCGTCGCTTTCTGGAGTGCATCAATGGCGGGCATGTGGAGAAGATAGCCAAGATGTGTGCCAAGGGTCTGGATCCCAATTTCCACTGCTCGGAGAGCGGCGAAACTCCGCTCACAGTGGCCACAGGTGCCAAGAAGCCGAACAAGCTGCTCATTGCCTTGGTCAATGGTGGAGCTTTGCTGGATTACAGGACCAAGGATGGGACCACGGCCTTGCATAGAGCGGTGGAGCAAGACTCCCTAGAGGCGGTCAGGTAGGAGGAGGGACTGGGATATCTATTTTGAAAGTCTTATTAATACTTTTCCATGATTGCAGCACTCTCCTGGAGCTGGGAGCCTCGCCCAACTACCGAGACGGGCGTGGCATAACCCCTTTATACATTTCCATCACCCGGAAATGTGAGGCCAAGATCACAGAGAGTCTGCTGCATGATCATGCCACACTGGGCATCCAGGACAGTCAGGGCTGGAACGAGGTGCATCAGGTGAGTCGGTGGCGGTCCTTGAAGCCAGTGAAACCCGGTCTGATTCCTAACAGCAAAACCCAGCTTTGAACCCAAGCCAAAACCAATTCCCGGTGATTTGCCAATTACTGATTGATTCTCTCTCTCTCTCTTCTTTCTTTAACTTCTCTTTCTAACTCTAAAAAAAATCGAAACAAAAACCAAAAAATTCGCTTGCTAATACTTTGTAACCCGCGGTTTGTGGCTGCTGCATCCTTTGGCTACCTCCGTTACGTCGTGATTCCCGGTTCCGGTCTCAGGCCTGTCGGCATGGCCTGGTCCAGCACCTGGAACACCTGCTGTTCTACGGTGCTGACATGGACGGCCGCAATGCCTCCGGCAATAGTCCGCTGCATGTGTGCGCCGTTAACAACCAAGAGGCCTGTGCCCGTATGCTTCTCTTTCGCGGCGCCCAGCGTGGCGCCCAGAACTTTGCCAATCAAACTCCCTACCAGGTAAAGACCAGTGTCTCTGGATGGAGTTTAGAAGTTAGTACAGGGAAGGAAATATGGCTAATAAAATTAACTAAAATCAATCTTAAAACGTATTCCCTCTCTGTGCAACCTCTGGACTCTTGAAAGTAATGAATTTTTCGTTGTTAACTCGTAGTTTTGTAGTCTCTAAGTTGGTACTTTTGTGCTGCTGCCGCTGTAGTTACGCTTTGTAGTTCAGTTACAGTGATTAAGTTTAGTTTTTTTTGAGTTAATTACTTGATTTAATAACTTGATTTTTGGTTCCGGTTATTTAATACGTTTCGTGATTCCCCCTCTAGGTGGCTGTCATAGCCGGCAACTTGGAACTG
Source organism: Drosophila lini (assembly GCA_018905715.1). Classification (NCBI taxonomy): domain Eukaryota; kingdom Metazoa; phylum Arthropoda; class Insecta; order Diptera; family Drosophilidae; genus Drosophila; species Drosophila lini. Next base: position 54,980 of record JAEIIL010027388.1, read on the forward strand.
GCGGAGATAATTGAGAACTACAAATCGGAGGATATAGGTAAGTGCTGGTTAACTATATAGAACCATCACCTCGACAGAACTAACAGCTCATACTCATTTCAAACTCCAAACTCAAACCAAAAATCCCCATTCAAAGGGAGGTTGTTTCTCATCGAAACAACCTCCTGGTTTATCCTTGTTTCGTATTACGTTTCTCAGTTCGTTTTGCTCTACTCAATCTATTTTAAAATAATTATAATTCTGTACTCAGCTCAAAATATATGTAGTTTCCTTTACAACTTGGTTCGAATCACAGTTTTTTTCCCCCAAAAAACAAAACATTTTGTGTGTATCACTCAATCGCTCTGTCTCTCTTTGAACACACCGCATATCATCATTCATTCAATCAATCATCCAACTTGATCATCTAGGTCTCTCTTTTCCCTAATCATATCAGTGTACAATACTCGTTTATATATATTTATAATCCTTTCAACTTTTATATAAAGTGCCACCTATATATATATACATTTTACCCAAAACAAACACCTTTTTGTATTTTGCATTTGCTTGTTTTTGAGATATTTGCTCTATAAATCTAAATATATATAAATGTATTCGAATTCAAATAGTTAATGTTGATGCCACACTCCAAACTCTTTTTGGCTGTTCTTGTTCCGTGTGTTTTGTTCAATGTTTTCTTACATTTACTACCACATTTCACCAATAGCGAGTTTCGTTGTTTGCGTGGGGCAGGACATTTGTAGAGTGTCCTCCTCGACTATATAGTTTTGCTTATTTTGTCACAGTCGCTTAGCCTTCGGTAAATGATCAGTGTAAGTAAGTGTAAGTAAGGTGTGTAACCCCGGAATATAACCGTTTAAGCTGGCTTAGGGCCTTAGATTATTATTATTATTAAATTATAATTTTTAAATTTAATATTTTTTAAAATAGATTGAGTAAAGAGTGGTTCTTTGGGCTTTGGAAAAAGTTCTGTCTAAAGTCAGGGGTCAGATTTCTAAACTTGTTAAATTCAAAGTCAAAATTATAATCCAAAGCTTGTTCTAAATTATTGTAAATAAATATATAGTTTATTATAAATTAAAGAATCTACTAGTTAAAATTGTTCCAGGTTGATATTACAAGTAATTCCAAAACTTTGACAGAGATTTTTCCCATTTAAAGAGCTCCCAATGTAAGCCAGACTTGACCCCAACACCTTTAACACAACCTAACCTTCTCCCATTCCCCTTCCACAACTCTTAAGACACACACACACACATATTCTAAGCGCATATCCTTGATCCACCACACAGTTCCCTTCCGCGGACCGCCGCGCTACAATCCGAAGCGACGCTCGGGCATCGGGTGGCTGAGCGCCAACGGAGCCGCCGGTGCCGCTCTTCTGGCAGCGGCTGGCGGTGGCTTTGGTGGTGCAATGGTAGCCAATGGGAGTGCGAATGGCCACCTTAATGGTCATGGCATCGGTAACGGCGGGGCTGGCGGTGTCGGTCTGATGCTAAGCCATCAGAACCATCAGCAGCTCCTAGCCGGGCACCACCAGCAGCAGCAGCAGCAGCAGCACCATCTGCACCACCAGCACCACCTCCAGCTTCATGCCCTGCAGCTCCATGGCCCGCCGTCGCCCTGCCCCTCGGAGCACATGCTGGGCGCCTACAGCTCCGCCAGCTCCAGCCTGTCTGAGGGTTCCTCTGGCCACCGATCCCATGAGGATGACATCAGCATTGTGACAGGTGAGGAATATGAATTACTTTGATTTCGCTCTCATTTGCATTTGCTTAAGTTTAAGTTTTGGTTTGCTATAAGTTTTGATCTGTTTTATGGGAGGCAAAAGTTAAGGCAATATATATATTGTAAAGAGTTATAAACCAGGAAAGGATAAGTACCCTTTGATATATATTTAATTCTATATATTTAAGCATGCGTTTTAGTAGACTTTTGAAAAGGAAAATTTGTTGAATTTTGCATGCTGTTTCCTATCATGAATACTGCACAACAGAAAAATCATTCCAAAATCATCAAACTATGTTTTTGTTAAAAAAGAATTTAAGGATTTTTTGAGTAAATAATACAATAATAATAATTATTATTATAAAAATAATATAATAATATTAATAATGTATTAATAATAATTATTATTATAATAATAATGTAACTGTAAGTGGCTCTTAAATCTCTAAGATTTCTTGCCAGAATCCGGTCTGGCTCCTGTCCCTAAGGGTAGTTTAGCCTCAGAGCTTAAAGATTGGTTTCTCTCAACTGAAACTTCAGATAACTCGCAGCTCATGTCGTGTCTGTGCTTTATTTTTACCATACGTCTTCATTGTGTCCGTCGGTTCACTGCATCCGCTTTGTCTCCGCTTTGCTGGAGGCTTCTTTTTCCGCTCCCCGACATGTGCATGTCTCTCTTCTCTATTTATATATATTCCCCGCAAAAAACGAAATAACCAAAAGATTACCTCGCACTCACTCTTGCCACATCCTGCTCCTCGTCCTCCTTCGAACAGATAAATCCCTGGGCGACACCAGCGACATCATCAGCGACTCCTCGGGCGTGGGAACCAACTCGGATTCGGCAGCCTGTTCCATTGGCCATCCCAGCACCACGGTGGTGTGCATGGAGCCCTATGCCGGCAACACTGTGGGCCACATTCGCCTCCAGCCGGGCGATGTCATCGAGGTGGTGGGCAGCACCGACTGCGGCCTGCTCGAGGGCTATGTACGTGGCACCAATCAGTCTGGGTTCTTTCCCGCCGACTGCGTCCAGGAGGTGAGTCTGCGCCAGAAGCACATTACCAATGTGATGACGGCCAGTACGGGCATGGCGCCACAGCAACAGCAGCAGCAGCATCAACAGCAGCAGCACCTGCAACAGCAGGCTCCCGTGTCCTCCGCCGCCTCCTACCAGGGATCTCCGCAGCTGAGCCTTGGGGGACACTCGGGCAGCTCCAGCACTCTGCTGCAGCAGCCCCACCAGTCGCCCTCGCTGTCGGTGGCCAGCAACGGCTCCTGCCAGCAGCCTGGAGAGATTAACGGAGGCGGAGGAGCAGCAGCTGCAGCTGCTGGGTCTGGCAACAACCACAACAATAACCACTCCGTGGGACAGTACAGCAGCGCCACAGCGCCGCGCATCAAAAAGAGGCAAGTCTATAAAAGATATAAACCCAGAAATTCCAACTAATCCCAGCTTGGTTACTTCTCCTCCACAGCGCCTACAATGCCCCACGTTCGGTGGTGCTGCACCGCGCCAAGCGCGGCTTCGGCTTTATCTTGCGTGGCGCCAAGGCCAGTTCCCAGCTGATGCAGCTGCGTCCCTCGGAGCGCTTTCCAGCGCTTCAATATCTAGACGATGTGGATCCGGGTGGTGTGGCAGATATGGCTGGACTCCGGCCTGGTGACTTCCTCCTCACCATCAACGGCGAGGACGTGAGCGCCGCCTCACACGAGCAGGTGGTGGAGATGATACGCTCGGCGGGCGCCTTGGTCAATATGACGGTGGTCTCGCCACAGTTTCCCCACCAGATGCAGGCCAGTGCCCAGTACCTACCCAGCGGAGCACGGGCCGGTAGCCAGCACCTAAACAGTGGACCAAGCACGCCGCAGTCATCGCATCGGCAGTGCGCCACGCTGCCCAGGAAGATGGCGGGTCCGGGAGGCAATGGTGGCGGAGGATCCTCGGCCGGAGGAAGCGTGCGCATGGCTCCAATGCCGCCGCGCCGAGACCCGAAGACCACACTCAGTGTAGGCCGAGCCCGAGCCAAGTCCATGGTGGCTGGTCTGGAGAATGGCGGCGAAAAGGAGGATGACTTGCCGCACACCAAGTCCAATTCCGTGGAGTCCATAGCCATGCCGACACCGGGTGGCGCCGGCGGCGGTGGCAACCAGACGGGACCAGGAACGCCTGTACAGTTGCGCACGGCCAGCATCAAGGCGCGACCCACTTCCAGCAGGATCACAGCTGCCGAACTGGAGGAGCTCTTCCAGCGGCAACAGGGCGAGGGCAATGCGGCAAATGCCAGTCGCTATGCCACTATGATGACCAGCTCGCGCTTCCAGTCAGGCACGGACAGCGGAGCGGCCACACCGCCCGCCTCCAATGGTTCCCCGATGAGGACTGGCCCCCTGGTCTACGGCAGCGTGGCCGAGATGAAGCGCAAAACAGCGAGAAGTAAGCATGGCAGTGGCACACTCCGTGGCAAGCCAGTGGCCACGCCCACGGTCGGGGCAGGTGGCGGAGCAGGAGGCGGACGCGACCTCAAGCGGTTCCACTCGACGCCCGATCTTCACGGTCCACAGCTGCACGGCTCCGCCTCATCCATTTGGCAGGCAGCCGGCAAGGGTCACCACTCGCAGGACGACGTGGCCACGCTCCATGCCTCCCTGCAGCGCCTGAACTCCAACCAGGGTGAGCTGAAGCTGGGAGGTTTAGGACAGGCGGTGCTGCCACCACCGAATCATCCCCCACCGCCGCCACCCGTAGGCCAGGTGGTCAAGGTAGAGACGCGCAGCAGCGTCTCGGAGTACGAGAGCACTGTCTCCTTGCAGCAGAAGCTGAAGAAGCGCACGGAGAACGATGCGGTTACCAGTGCCGCCATCGATGGCGTCCAGAGCAGCTTCAATCCCTCGGCGAATGCCAAGATCTATGCCTCGCCTCAGGAGCTGCGCAACGTGATGGCCTGGAAGCTGCGTCAGGCTCAGGAGAAGCCCCAGCAGGAGACATCCGCTGGCTCCCAGCAGCCGGTCAGTCAGTATGCGGCTCCCACGCAGATGCGACCGCCACAGCAACAGCAACAGCAGCAGCCCACGGCAGTGGCCTCCCACTACGCTGCTCCTCAAGTGCAGGTTCAAGTCCAAGTCCAGCCAGTGCAGCCGGCACCTCAATCTCCGCCAGCACCGCCGCCGCCACAGACGCAGGCGGCGCCTGTGCCAGCACAGAATGGAAATGGAACAGCTGGAACAGCTCCGCCAATACCCGAGCCGGACTACAGCTGCAGCGAATCGGATGGCGAGGATGAGAACTCCATACTGGTGGCTCGCAACACCAAGCTCAACGAGAAGATAGCCCTGTTCGATGTGCCCGAGACCAGTGGCAATAGTCAGGCCAGGTAAGAGCTTCCTTAAAGATCAATTAATTACCTACTAATCCCTTCTTGTATCTCCCACAGTGGCAGCAGCTCCAACTCGGGCAGCGCCTCCATTTCCCACTCGCTCTCCGTGGAGGAGATACAGCGCATTCGTAGCAATCTCAAGACCTCCAAGTCATCGCCCAATGGCTTTGCCAAGAAGCCAGAAGAGGAGCCACAGCAAGCCCAGCAGCAAACCCACCAGCAACAGCAGCCGCAGCAGCACCTACAGCCTGGAGAGGATGAGTGCGACAACAGCAGCTCCGGCGTGAGCAGCGAACAGGAGCAGCAGATGCAGGCCCAGGCCCAGACCGGGGCAGTCGGCAAGCCCACCGATACCATCAAGAAGAAGCCAACGGTGACCATAGTGGAGGAACCCAAGACCATACCAGATCAGCCTAGCCAAACCAAGCCCATGGCCAAGACCACGATCAGCATAGGAGGCGGAGGAGGAGGAGGCGGAGGAGCCACGGCCACGCTAACAGTGAAGCAGCTAGTGCAGCAGCAACATGCGCCTGTTATTCAGCAGCAGCAGCAGCAACTGGGCAGCAAACAACCCCAAACAGTGGCCAAGATGATGCCTCAAAGCAACATCAGCAACGTCAGCAACATTAATGTCAATGCCAACAACAAGGTAATGAGTCCCCAGGTGCTGGGTCGCATTCCCAACCACCATCACCAGCAGCAGCAGCAACAGCAGCAATCGAATCCGAATCAGAAGCTCATAGCCACCCAGCAGCAGATCCTGCAGCAGCAACAACAGCAGTTAGCACACCAGCAGCACCTGCAGCAGATTCTCAAGGCCAAGGCAGCGGCTGCTGGAGGAGCCAGCAACACAGCCGCTTTGGTGGCCAAGCACCAGCAGCAGCTGCACAAGGGCAACAGCAACAGCGGTGGCCACGAATCGGAGATGGAGCAGCGCTCCGATGTGGAGGACGACGATGGCGATCTGAGTCCCTCGCCGCCGGCCAAGGCCTTCCAGCGTCACAATTCGCTGACGCGCAAGCAGGCGGCGGCAATTGCCATGCAAAGGGGCGCCACTAGAACCTCGGCCGTGTCCCTAATGCAGCTGCCACCGCCCCTGGAGGCGGACAGCGATGGCGAGCCGACGTCGCAGCATACCCTGCAGCGTCAGACCCATCCAGCTCATCAGCTTCAGCTGCAGCAATTGCAAATGCAACAGCAAATGCAGCAGCAACATCCCCAGCAACAGCAACAGCCGCAGCCGATGGTTGTGGGCATGCTGCCCAGCGGACAGCTGGTGGCTGTTGCCTCTGGCGCTGTTGTTGCTGGCGTTCCGGGCGTTGGATCAGCGGCTGCGGTGCAGCCGGGCAACAACAATCTGCAGCAGCTGTGCACCGACAATCTGGTGTTGGCGCCACCGCCGCAGTTCTGCGATTGCAACGATGCCAAGCACGCGCCGCAGCCGCATCTGCCAACGAGCCAATACCATCCCCAGCAGCAGCAGCAGCAGCAACAACAGCAGCAGCAGCAACAGCAGCAACTGCAGCAGCATCAGCAGCTGCAGCAGCAGCAACAGCTGCAACAGCAACTGCAACAGCAGCAGCAGCAGCAGATGCAACTGCAGATGCACCAACGGCTGTCGGGTGGAGCCGGCCCCGGCTCGGTGGGCACCTTGGGCAGGGTTCGCATTGTAGGGGCCATGCCCAAGGCGAACCACCACAGGCTGCATTAAGCAGGAAGCCAGAAATCAAATCAATCGTTTGCCAAATCGTGTTACATTGTTAGTTAGTGTTAGTTGTTAGTCCAAAACAACAGTCATTGCCAATTCTCACAACGAAAAGAAACTGCACCCGATTTAATATGGCTAGAAGGGATCACGTTCGAACCGCAATCCGTTTGATTTCCCAGTCTTTTAATTACTTTTATTATATATTTATTGCGTGTGATATAAATTTATGTAACTAAACGCTATTTTGTAATCGAAACAGCAGCAATATCTAATGGTTAAAACCCGAAAGCCCCCAAGAGGAGCCTCTTGAAAACAAACTGAGAGGCAGTCGAACGAATGGCATTCATTGCCTATTCGCATTTTCGTTATTTTCAGTTTGCTTTCGAGCCAAGTCTTAGTTCGTAGACAAGTTCATTTATTCAAGTATCCATCCATTGATCATTCGTGTTCGATTTAGTGCACAAAACACACACTTAAGCGAAACACTAAACACATTTAATCTAAATACACAAACTAGCGTAGGTTTTTATAGGCCTAAAAGGAAGGGAAAGCACCGAGTAACAATAATATTTGAATTTGAGCATTTAGCCGAATTTCCAAGTCAAGTCAAAGTCAACTAAAACTAAAAATAAAACTAAACCTAAACCTAAACAATACTAAAATGGATAAAACGTATATAATGTTTTTAAACCAAGTATTTATAAAATAAAAGTAAACGAAAATATTTCAATAGGCGGCAAATTTTATAATCCGAAAAGAATACAACAAGAAAATTGAAACAAAAACGTAAATTTTTTGCTAGTAAAATTTACAGATTTTTACTTTTAACCGAAGAAGAGATCTTTTGTATAATTGTTTTTTATAGAGAAAAACTTTTACTTGCCAGAGTATTACAGGAGCAATGAGGAGACATAAAGTAGAGAAGGTTCTCAAGCTTGTATCGTCAACAACTTATATAAATGCGTTTTCACGTTGTAACAATTATTATACAACTAAGGCTGATTTTACTGCATAAAACAAAACAAACACATTCAGAACACGGAAACCCAGAAAAGGCATTCGCTCTCACAAACTGAAAATGAATTATAAAGGGAGTACGAGTACGGTAACGAGTACGGGAAGGATAACGAGTACGGGAAGGATAACTCCTAAACTAACCAAGCAAGCGATTAATGCATTTACAATACATTGTTTAAACGGAAAGCACTCTTTGAGGTATATGGCCAGAATTGGATCGGATGGATTTATAAAGTAATCGCACCCTTAGCACTAGCATCTAAGTGTTGAAAAGTTAGCAAAAGCCGAAAACTAAAACCCTAATACAGAGTATAACATAAACAGTAACGCGTACGAGTAAATATATTGGAAATTCTAGCATCTAATTAGGTTCTAGCACACACACACACTTTTTAGTTCTCGCAATAGTTGCTAATTATTTGTAAATTGTTTTTAGTTCCAACACAAATATTATATGATTAGCCATCGTCAAGCTTGTTAATTTTTAAGTTTAACTCTGCCTAGGAAACCCGCGTGGAGGAGGATGTGCTCACGATTACATATAGCCTGCAATTGCGAAAGCTAAGCATATAGAAGGATTATTGCTCCACGATAATGTTAAACGATTAAGCACACACCACTCCCACACACATACACTTTAAATTCATGTATTTAAAAATGGAATACTATATGGAATATTTAACATAAGTCGTAAAATATGCAATTATGTATTATGAAAACCATGCGTATGAAGAATCAATAAATATGAATGAAAACTATAATCGAACAGTGTTACTTTATTAGCCAACAAGGGCGACTAACATTAGCAGTACCGAACTGTTCTCTCGCGAATGAACGACTAAAACAAATGCATGATTTTATGAACCAGGCGCACAGAAGGCAGCAGAGGTCGATTACCATTAGCAGTTTTTAAGTATATTCATCACTGTATGGTATGTGGGACATATGGATGAAGTAAGTTCATCACTGTATGATGGGATATAAAGATGGCGGATCGACTCTCTTTGAGGAAGGTATATGCTATCTCTCTCTAGCCAATGA
>JAEIIL010027389.1:0-22464 GCA_018905715.1 Drosophila lini
GTTTAATTCATTTTAAAACGACTGAAGAGGAACCGTAGGTCTCTGAGAAAAAATATCAAATCAATTTTCCTGAACGTTTAAGATAATCCTTCATTGGATATTGTTCTTATTTGCTACATCTGTTTGAGACTGTTGAAATCAAAAGAAAATTGGAGGAAAACGAACTGTTGCCTTCTGCTACTTGGCTCCGATCAAAATTCCAAATATTTCTCAATATTTTTTAGCAGGCGAAAATAGATTTTCATCTTGTTAGGCTTGTTGCTTTTGCTGTTTGCCGCTGGCAAGGCATCTAACATTTATGCGCTATTTTTAGCTTCGTATCTGACGGATACACACACACACAACCAGAGAGTGCTGCTGCTGCTGAGAGTAAAAAAATAAATTGAATTTAAATTTAAGAAGAAAAAAAACGCATAATTTTCCCGAGACTGCAAGGAGAGCACAAAAAAAAAAGGGGGAAAAGAGAGCTGTGCACACGGACAGCGAATAGCTTTTTCGGGGAAATTCAGAGGGAAATTTTCGAGATCATCGCCGAGGAAAGTTGCGAAAGCGCTTATATTTTTTAATGGGAAATTTTTGAGGCTAGAAAATTATTCACTGCTGTGTCCGTGTGCGTGTGTTTGGTGCGCTTGTGTTGGTGTGAGATTTTCCGAGCGCCAGTCGTGCGTCTGTGTGCGTCGCCTTGCGTTGGATCTCGGGGTCGCTTTCTGGGCTAAGCAACTTGGTCAGCATCAGTGTTCTCGGGGTTTCGACAGCGTATAGTGTGTTTGAAACGCTAAGGTTGGTCACGCCAGGATTTCTGCCCGTCTAAAAAAAATTAGCTGCAAAAAAAATAATAATATAATTGCTAACAAAAAATTGGTATTTTCAACTGATTTCGAATGGATAAACCCCTAAAACAAGCAGTGAAAAGTGCAGTGCATTCACAAATGCATTCGTTGATCCCAGAAATTTTGTAATTTTGCGTTTACCAAAATTATATGGAAAACTTGGATATCCCACAAAATAAAAAAATAATAATAAAAGTGTGCATATGTATATGTGTCTCCAAAAAAAGATAAAGTTTAAAAAAAGTGATGGAAATCTAGAGTAACCAATATAGTTCCAGTGAAAAGTTAATAAATAATTTAAACATAATAAAACCAAAAGCGAAATCTGCTAAAAAAAAAAAAAGAAAACCTTTTTCAATGGAAAATTTATGATATCTTTTCGGATGTTTCAAAAAATTCGCTTATAAGGAATTTTGTAACTAAATCTGACGATGTCTGTGTGTGTGAGTGCGAGGAAATATTTTGCACACATACAGGCAAGAGACCTTGTGTGGGAAAAGCTCCACATCGATGATGGGACACATATACATATACATACACACACACACACATACACCTCTTGCTACGCACAATTTTCCCGAGGAAAATTCTTTAAAATTAACTGCAGACAGACACCTGCCTGTCACGCATACATATCCATTTATTTTTAAATCCAAATGAAACTTAGACGAAAAAGCTTTTCCGTCTAGCTTTCTGTGTGATCTCATAGAGCGAAGAATGAAAGAAAATGTCGGCATTTATCCTTGAGATTGTTTTAGAGCACCAGAACGAGAGACAGAGATAGAAAGAGACTTTGGAAATATTGCGGATTGAGAAATTGCCAGATGTAGAGGTGGAAGTATCTGAGAAACCAAGAGATCGAGATCTGTATCTATAACAGAGGAAATATGTATTTTTGAAAGCCACCCACACGGATTTCGTTGTTGGGTTCAGAACAAATATTTTTCAGCCATTTGTGAATGGCTCCGAAGGCCAGGAAAATATGGTTTCTAGTTGAAATTTTAATGGCCTGAAGACGAATTTTCATTTGGCAGGTGTCGAAAAATATAATATGTTTAGAAAAGTATATTAATGGGCAAGGGAAAAATTACATTTATTTGAAACTATGTCATTTCCTCTTTTCTAAAATAAGATCACTATAAAAATAAAAAAATTGAATAATTTGTTACCTTTTATTAGCTTTATATATTATATTCCCCCCTTAAACAACGTAGCTTCTCATGGCCACATAGCATATTTCGGAAAGATATATCCCTCTGCTGAGTATCAAAAGACCTCCAAAAGAGCAGCAACTACAACTTAAATGACTTTGTCCCACTTACGAGTGGAGACGGCAGACACACAGATACACCCACACACCCATTGAATGACCCCAAAGAATTGAAAAGTTTTCAAATTGCAATCTCTCTGCTGTATCTATTTGTGTGTATTTCGAAATAATAAGGGGGAAACTCTAGAATTACATTTAGCACACACAATGTCCAAAAAAGCATAGCTACTTCTGTGTGTGCGAGTGTGTGAACTGGATATTTTTCTCACATGCAAAAGCATATAAAGTTTATTTTTAACTCTACAGAATCCGTGCAGCAAATAAATATATAGCACACCACCGACGGATCCGGATTCGAATTCGGATTCGGATTCAGAGAGCGGGGGCGTATTGAAAATGGAAAATGGAAATTACGTGAGATGTTCTAACTGCATGGCGGCGGCAGCCAAACACAAAATGTGTTTACATTTAAAATTTTAAAATTTATTGCCCAGATACATGGATACATATGTATATATATAAACAGACAAGCATATAATATAATTAGACGCACTTGATATAGATTCTACCGAATGCGTCTGGAGCTTTCCCATAAACACATAATCAATTGCATTCGCAAGAGTTTAGCTAAAAATGGCCAAGTGTCAATTGAAATATTACAAACTGTATAACTAAAGACTTGATTTTTAAAACTATCTCTTAATAAAAGGAAATATATTTTAATGGATAGTGTAGTTCGAAATTTAGATCAAATTTTAGTTGCTTTTTTATATTTAATCAAATTATAACTCAGCTTAAAAGCAAACCCACAAAAATATATGACTTTAGCAACTCTGTTTTCCCAACTCATCCTCATTTATCCCTATTTGCCACAGTGCTTTTTTCCAGTTTTCTTCCCTTCTGAGCTAACAACAAAAACACAAACACCATGGACGCCATCAAGAAGAAGATGCAAGCGATGAAGCTTGAGAAGGATAACGCCATTGACAAGGCCGATACCTGCGAGAACCAAGCTAAGGATGCCAACTCCCGCGCCGACAAACTGAACGAGGAGGTGCGCGATCTGGAGAAGAAGTTCGTCCAGGTTGAGGTCGATCTCGTCACCGCCAAGGAACAGTTGGAGAAGGCCAACACCGAGCTGGAGGAGAAGGAGAAGCTGCTGACCGCCACCGAGTCGGAGGTAGCCACCCTTAACCGCAAGGTGCAGCAGATTGAGGAGGATCTGGAGAAGTCCGAGGAGCGCTCGACCACCGCCCAACAGAAGCTGCTGGAGGCCACCCAGTCGGCTGATGAGAACAACCGCATGTGCAAGGTGCTGGAGAACCGTTCCCAGCAGGATGAGGAGCGCATGGACCAGCTGACCAACCAGCTGAAGGAAGCCCGCATGCTCGCTGAGGATGCTGATACCAAGTCCGACGAGGTCTCCCGCAAGCTGGCCTTCGTTGAAGACGAGTTGGAAGTGGCTGAGGATCGTGTCCGCTCCGGCGAGTCCAAGATCATGGAGCTGGAGGAGGAGCTGAAGGTGGGTCTTAGCTGTAGTTTTGTCAATTCATGGGATGCTCAAAATCCAAGTCTCCCATCCCACTAGGTTGTCGGCAACTCCCTGAAGTCCCTGGAGGTCTCTGAGGAGAAGGCCAACCAGCGCGTTGAGGAGTTCAAGCGCGAGATGAAGACCCTGTCCATCAAGTTGAAGGAGGCCGAGCAGCGCGCCGAGCACGCCGAGAAGCAAGTGAAGCGCCTGCAGAAGGAGGTCGACAGGCTAGAGGGTATGTATCCAGTTCCCAATCAATCATATTCCGAGGTGGCATCTCTCCAGCAAAGGACGTCGGAGATGATGCCGCCAGGCTGTGATCCGACTCGAGTTGGATCGCTGGCTTCAACTAATGCTCGCATTGTATATATCGCCAGAAGGATATTAATATTTTGTACTTAGTACTCTGCTTTCATTAATTGACGACGAATACATCCGCTCATCTCGCTCTCGCCCTTTAATAATAATAATAATATATCTGTATAAATGAACAACAACAACATGCCTTTTGCAGACCGTCTCTTCCATGAGAAGGAAAAGTACAAAGCAATCTGCGACGATTTGGACCAGACATTTGCCGAACTTACTGGATATTAAAAAAGATCGAAACAAAAAACTCCCACAGAGCCCTCTTCTTCCCAAAAAAAGAGAACACGAAATTCAGTGCCCCGCATCCCCCACAGTTTACTATACTATACATATCTTTCTCGATCGAAGCTCCCCCGACAGAGTCAGTGTATTTAGCCCCAACCTCACACCCAGCACACTCTTCTGTCACTACCCTCTATTTCTATACACTGTAAATAATTTGTTTAGTCTCGCTTGAATGTGGCCACACCCACCACAAAAACACTCAGATCCCCCGCGCCAGTACACTGTAAAAATAGGCTGAGATCAGGCCAAAACCAAGTTGCAACTGTAGTTAATTGTGCTTTCAACACACAGGTGAATTTATCAATGTATATATTGTTTGTATGCCAGATTCTATCCCGTGTTTACTGTGGCATGATCTCTTCTTCACCACCTGTCTTGCCTGCCCGGATATTCTCAGATCAGCACTCTATCTCAATCTGTTCTCTCTCAGTTCTTGAAGATCATCCCGTCTGTGTCTGTGTCATTAAGTGGTTTTCGCGCTGATTTCTCACAGGCCTTGGTTCGAGTGAAACTGTTTCATTTCCACACAAGCCACACCAGATATCTGCAGTGTTTCGGTTGGATAGATCCCGTAGAGACCCCATAGATGAACCCAAATTCCATGAATACCAAAGCCCACGCACAGAATCGCTTACTAACCGAAACTAGAAACTAGAACTGTCACATATCTAAAAAATATTACGCAATACCAATACTCTTTTTACCATCAGTTATTCTGTTGGAGAAAAAGTTTTCAATGATATTTGACAATTCTAATTGAAACGCTTGCCAGAACAGCGCGCCACTAACCCGAGCTTAGGCTCCAACAAATCCGCACAGTGTAAAGTTTAAGTGTTTTCTGTGTTCAGTTACCAATGTGTTGCTGTGTCCTCAAATATTTCCCATAAATATCATATTCTAATATTTCGTTTATGCAATTTTCCCTTCACAGACGAGTTGGGCATCAACAAGGACAGGTACAAGTCTCTGGCCGACGAGATGGACTCCACATTCGCCGAGTTGGCTGGCTATTAAGGTGGTCCACTAGTCCCAAAAACAACAACTTTTTCAACAACAACAACATCAACAACAACGAGCAGCAGCGGAGGAAGAAGAAAGAGAAGAAGAAGACGACGAGGAACTCTACTAATTGTAAACGAATATCTCAGAATGATTTGGCCAGCAACCAAGACCAATGGCTGCCAACAAGATACCAAGAACAACATCCATTGTGTATACAATTCTTTATAAATCTATATAATTTCTTAATAAATAAATAACAACACCAACAAGATCAACAACAGCAACAACAACCAAGCATAGATTGTGTAGAACCAAGGATCCACAACCTTAAAAACTTTTTAGATTTTCTAAAGAATAAAATTAAACTAAAGGAAAACGTAGCAGAATGTAAAAAAATACATAAACCCCAAAAACGAATTTTGTATTTTTAAAACAAATGTTTAAAAATATTAAGAACCGGAAACAGCGAGGCAAAAATAGAGAGAGATAGAGAGAAATACAGCGAGAGAGACAGCTGTGGAGAATAAGCCTGCTTAAATTTCAAATTAAATCGTAAAATTACACACAAAAACAAAAAAGAAAATAATTACAAAAAAAAGTATAAAAATATTTATAAAAAATTGCTTTAAAAAAAATTATATGTTTGATGTTTGCTTTTACTGAGAATGTCTAAAAATTTGATTTTCTTTGCCCGTCAACGAGCTTTGAACTCCAAACTTTGGGTTTTCAGCCGGACCTGGCGGTTATGCAAAGTTGGTTTTGGTTTTTTCGATTACTATTTGTTTTTTTGGGAAACCCCGAAAAAACAGAGATCAAACGTGCGTCATCACTTGACATCGCCGATGGATCACGATCTGCCAAACGAGGCCTTCGTTGCAACATCGTTAACATCCGCTAATTGTCAAAGCAATGAATATCGAAAGTTCCGTAGCCTTTGGGTGTAGTGTGAGGGATCTCTCTGCTGGCTGGATGTGGGCAGTTCGCTGCTTGACCATCAATAATCCAGTTAAGGCTGAGTTCGACATGGGGGTCTGCGTCTGTGTCTCTCTTTCTCTCTTTGTCCCGCTGTTGGCCAAATTGATTCACTCGCTCTGGGGGCCTTTCTCATTGATGGATCTTTAATTCTCCATTTGTCCACTGGTCTTTCTCTCTGCACACTTATTTCTCCTCTCCGCGATGTGGTGTTGTGCTGGTGCCATAAAATAGTTATTAAAACTTTAAGTGGAGTGTTAAATTGCATATTAAAAAGCTCAAGTCATTATTTACATAAGCCGCATTATGCTATAATAGCTATCTAATAAGAGTGGGGAATGTAAACTTGAAAAGTAAAAGCCAATTCAGACTGAAAAATATATATTTGTTAAAATTTAATTAAGTTTAATTAGAGCTGCAAATATTAGAAAAAGAGTTTCGGGTTGAAAAAGCCAATAAACGTCAGCTTATCACTTTGGAAAATTTTTTGAATAGGGGGGAATTTTGGGAATAAATATTTAACTTTAGTATCGCTTGACTTGACAAAAATGAATTCATTAAAATTTGAAATTAAAAAGGTAGATCGAGTAACTAATAAATAATTTTCCATTTAATTCATATTATTCAATGGCTTTTTTGGCTTCAATTGACGCTCCAGAGACCAACATTAATTACCCAAGTCTGGGCCAATTTGATGGAGTCCAAACAGTGCGTCAGCTAAAGGCGGCCGGGCGTTGACGGGTAACAAAGCCGGCGAGAGAAACACAAATGAAAAGCCCAATGACTTACATTTGTCAAGAGCCAACCGAAGCAGAAAGTGAAATTTTGCATTTCTCGGCGCGAGCGGCAGCATTGAATTCGTCTGGGCCATTGCCATTGGCGGTGAGTGGGACAGAGAGGCCGGAGCGGATCGGCTGCAGAGCATACAGAAAGCCCAGCTTAAGCTCCAGCCCCAGCTCCAGTCCAGACGCAGACACACTTCAGTCGCGGTTTTTAACTCGACACAAGCGAACGAACGCGGCTATAACCGCACGCAGCTGAAACGCACGGGAAACGCACCGAAATCGAAAGTGTTTAGCGCGCAACTTGAATCTCCAAGTGCTTCTCTGGAGGCGGGGGCAATATACCCGTACACATTACGTGTCATCATGCCGCCGGCTAGCAAACAACTCCGGGTCGGAGCCCTTGTTTACCTGGTCTTGGGTCTGGCTTATGGGCCCGGGCTCTTATGCAATGCGAGCGATGGTGAAACTATGCAAAAATACGCCAATGAATCACTCGCCGCCACTGCGGAGGCAGATGTCGGTGCTCCAGTTTGGTCGCAGTTTCTCGAAGATTACGTCTTGAGGTGGGTTCGGTTTGTTACAAGAAACTGATTAGAATGCATCTTAATCCTGCACAAAATTTGTAGCCAAGGCAGCAGCCAGCGAAAGTCCAAGGATCTTCCCTACATGGGCGGAGGAGACATGGGCATGAACGGACCGCTAAATTACCACTCCTCTGCCTACAAGCGTCCTGGTAACAACATCTACATTACTCGCCGGATTGGCGAGGCCGTGGAGCTGGAGCCTCATCTGCGAAAGCCCGTGGAGAGCCAGAGTCCCATTGTCAATCCCCAGTTTCGGCCCATGACCAATCAGATGTTGCATCAACAGCAGCAGCAGCAGCACCAGCAGATGCAACAGCAGCAACAGCAGCAGCAGCAGCAGCAACGTCAGCAACCTGGTTTCCTGGAGCAACTGTTTGGCTTTGGAGGAAGTACCAGCGGTGGTGGCAATCCTTCCCAGCAGCATCAGCGCCCTGTGCAGCAACAACAAGTGCAACAGGTTCCGCAGCAACGACCGCAGCAGCAGCAACACCTCCTGGGCGCTGGTGGCAGCCAACCAACCACTTTCAGAGCCGTTTCTGAAAACGATCTTTATCTCTTAGGAGCCATTGAAAAGTTGGTGTACAGAGTGGGTAAGAAATCAAAGCCGCAAAATCCGCTAAGAGCGTGAATCCTGAATTAAAATTAAACGAAAACTATCTAAATTGTTTCTACAGATTACTTGGAGAGTCGCGTGAGACGATCGGAGCAGTTGATATACTACCTAATGGCCGGGAACAACCAGAAGGATGTGAAGGATCCCTGCCCGACCAACTTCACCCGCATCAGCGACAATTGCTATTACATCAACAGCCAGCAGCAGGTCAACTGGAAGACGGCCAACTCCGCCTGTAAGGCCCTGAACTCGCACCTGGCCGAGTTCGAGAAGGTCTCGGAGAACGAGGAGATCATGGCATATCTGCTGAACCAGCCCGCCCACCGGGGTCGCGACTACTGGCTGGGTGGCCTCAACCCGGGACTCCTCTGGATCTGGTCGAACTCAGCCAAGCCCGTGAATCCCAACATGAATCTAACCTCCATTGCGATGGCCCAGAAGAGTGAGAACTCAACGGCATCCAACCTAGTGGATAGCTCGGAGCAGGCGGCATCGCAGGAGGCGGGTGCCGCAGACGATGTGCTGAACAACACGGTTCAGATCGAGGGCAAGGGTCGCTGCCTCCGTTTGAGCTACAATGCCGGGAAGCATAGCTATGTGTACTACGGACAGGAGTGCACATCCAGGCACTATTACATCTGCGAGCACGAGGACAAGACACTGGACAACAAGATCAAGAAGATTAGCCGCGACCTTAAGCTCTTGGAGGAGTAAGGATCCGATCCTCATGTGATACATCCAGTTCGTAACCTCTAGCCATATATTTATCGCATAATTTCGAATGAATTTATTCTTGTGTTACACATTAAATATTTATAAATATTTATACACTTAATAAACGTAAGCTGATAGTGTTCAAAACAGTTTAAGGATACTTTGTTCTTGCACAGCAAAGCTTGGGGGATGTTCTCAACAAAAATTAAAAGAAGGAAACAAAAACAAACATAAAAATCAAAGGCGGAACTCTGCGGCTGAGCCGGATCAGTTTCGCTGCCATTAAAGCGGAAAGAATTCACAGAGATCTAGAGACACTAGTCCGGATACAGGTAGTCCTGCAAGATGTTCTGAAAGGCAATCTTAATCTTGCCGCGGTCGCGTCCGTTCAGCTTCTGTATGTCCGGCAGCAGGCTCATCAAGAACATGGCGTCCGGATCGGTTTTGCAGTCGCATAGCTCTACGCCCCCGCTAACGCCTCCATTGGAAATGGGTCCGCCTCCCGCTGGATTGGCAGTTTCCAGTCTCAGCGGCAGTGGTGGCGGCGCAGCCTGGTGATGGCCGCCATGCAGATGGTTGTGGACATGCCGCTGGCCTAGATAGCCGCTGCTGACATTGGCACTGTTGCTGGGCGCGTTGATGGGCGTGGCCACCGTCGCCGCCGTGGAGGGCGTAGGTAGCTCTGCTTCAGATGAAGCAGCCGTGGCTGCCACGCCACCGCCGCCTCCACCTCCAGCTCCGATTCCCGCGGTGTGCGTTGTGGTGCTCACCAGATCTACGGGCTTACTGAACGTGGGGCGCACAAACGAAATGTTCGAATGGGTACCCTGTTGGGATGCGAAGTTCCCACCTGCAACGGCTGCTGTCGTAGACTGCAGCTCCTGGGAGCGCGGACGAATCGCTCCACGCATGTCGTCAAGATAAGCCCGCATCTGCGGGCGGCCCAATTGCATTCGAGCGTGCGGCTGTGGCTGCGGTTGCTGATGGTGGCTATAGCGACGCTGAACTTCCATTGCTGAGGAAGAACTGGAGGAGGTGGCTGCCATCTTCTGCATATCCAAGTCCTCTTGGTCATCCTCCTCCTGGTCGTGCGTCTCCTGTTCGTAGTCATCTGCCGGCTCCTCGCACTCCGACTTGATGTCATTGCTGTCTAGCTGATTGTGGTACCGGCTGTTGCGATGCTGCTGCTGCTGCTCTTCCTCCATAATGTCCTCCAGCTCGGAGTTGTTGTGCTCCGTCTCGTCGAAGTAGTCCAGGTAGTTGTCCAGCTGCTGAGCCTGCGGAGACTGATGGGCGGAGGGCGTGGGCTGGCCACTGCTGCTGCTGGCCGGGATAACCACGGACCGCTCTCGCTGCATGCGGCTGGACAGGCTAGAGAGATGGGCCAGCGCGTCCTGCACCTGGGTGTCCAGTGACTTTGGTTGCTGGTGCTTTTTGCGCAGATACGGATGCAGGAAGAACATGCGATCAAAGTAGGACCAGCAGGGCGGTACCTTCTCCTCCAGGTAGTTGGTGTACTCGCGCCGGAAGGAGATGCGCAAATTGGTCCACTTGGCCAGGCTGGCGCCGGGATTCTTTTCCAGCTTCTGGTCCACCTCGCGCCAGAAGTTCTCTACGTACGGCCGGCAGAAGTAGTACTTGTGGCGCGGATTATAGATGGCCTCGTCGCGCTGGACAATGTCAATCAACTTAAACACCTCTTCTGTCAGCCAGCGGGATGCACTGCAGCTGGCGTTTGGATTGCTGGACACAAATGGGCTGGCCCCGAAGTCGGTCGTCATTGTGCGTGGCTGCCAGTGGCTCCAAGGCGGTCGTTGTCCAAAAGTTTTGGCTTTAAACGTCCTTTTCAAAGCTCGCCATGACTTTCGCGAAATATTTTTTTATTGTTTTTCCCAAAGTGTTCTTTTAAGTGCTGTTAGTGGTTCCGGCACGAACCAAAACGACAGAGGAACTAGTTCCAAAGCCACCGTTTATGCGCTTAAAAACTTATCAAATTTAAAATTTTACTTTATTTTTTGTTTTTTGTTATTTATTTCATTAATATCAAAAAATGTATACATTAAATTTAATGTACAAAAAATAGAAGTCGGCTTAAATTTTGAGGTGGATCAGGGCTGTTGGTGTTAAAATGGTTATTAGATTTTCGGCCGTGGCGACGCCCAGGATATCGTCGTGTAAAGTGTCAAGTGTAATGAGGGTCTGTTTTCCGACAGGCGAACTTAAGAGCTGGCGCATCCAAGCCAGCAGTCCGCCAGTAGGCTGCTCGGCGGACTCATGGCGGGAGTGGTAGACGAACACGTTCCGCGGGCTTTCACATATCACGGAGTACTTAAACTCCGGGCAGCAAGCGGTGAACTTGTGATTCTCCTTTGAGGCCTGCACGTGGCCCATGGCGCTCAGCTGGCCCACGTGGCGCACACTCCACTCGTCCGGTTGGCTGGGCTGGTACACCTGCAGCCAGACGGAGGCGTCAATGCCCTGGCGAGTGACGAAGGCTGCCGGAAATCCTGGGCGGATATCGGTGACGAAGAGCAACGGCTGGCTGCCCAGCAAGATGGTGTGTGTAATTTTGTTCTTGGTCAGGTTAAAGCGCACTATTTTATTGTTATCATCCGTACTCGGCGGTTCATCATCGTCCTCGTCACCATTAATTTCGTCCTCGAAACCATTATTATCGTTCACCTTGAGCAGCTGTGGCCATCTATGTTGCAACGTCTGCTTCTTCAGGGCCATGTGGAGAGCACTTGCATACACCTCCGAGAACAGAGTGTGTGGGCGAACGGGCAGGAACATTTCGCCTGTCAGCAGCACCTGCTCCAAGTAGATTACCTCGAGAGTGGTTGCTGTGCAGCGAATGGTGATGTCGTCAATCGTGGCGGTCTCGGGCAGAGGAAAGGTGAATTCCAAATCGTCATCTGACTGCTTCCAGGTGTACGTTCCAACTAAGTAATTCTCGGCATCTTCGGCAATCGCCACGTCGTGATCGGCCTCGGCCTCTTCGCGCGTCTCAATCTTGCGATTGCTGGCCAGGACTAAGGATTCGGCGAGCGGTTCGAAGGCGCAGTATTGCAGGGATCCAGTTGTTTGCAGCCGCTGACGAATCGTATATTTCCATTCATTGGTATCTTGGTTAAAGGCCCATTGGGCCCAGACAAGGTCCACGTAATCCATCCGTGTTTCGCGATGGACCACATGACCAGCCACCAGAGAGATCTGCTTACGTTCCTGCACCTCATCCAGTCGGGCATCGTACATGAAGTAGCCGCGCGATCCGCTTTCTTTGTCTACCGGCGTGCGGGTGACCAATTGCCATTGGTCGGTGGAGATGCGAGAGCGATCGCTGGTGTCCAGCAAATGGTAGGTGGAAATGCCGTCGCAGATCACACAGAAGCGCTCCGATATGAAGCACATAGAGTAGTTGTAGTCGCCGGACATTTGAGAGTGGCCGTCGCCGTGATCAAATTGTTCAACGGTGTAGACGACGCGCCGGCCAAGGGAATGCCCGAGCTGTGGATCGTAGATGCACTGCATCACCTGGTGCTTTACGTTAATAAAGTAGGTGCTGTGGCGCTTCCACGGGTCCGCGCTCAACAGGTTGTGACGTTTAACGAGATCCTCAAGGAGTCGAGAGTGTGTAAGATAAGCAGGATCCCGCTCCGACGGGTCCTCATCCAAATACTCTTGGAAAACTGGCACCGGATCAGAAGACAGCTCATAGTCATTAAAATGGGCGCAAACCAGATTGCGGTCAACAGAAAGCTTTATTATGGACATCACTACAAATAAAATTTTTAGATTATTGAAAAAAAAATACGTGAAATTCTGGAAATTTATTTCAAATGTTACTGGATTAGTCAGCGCTTTCATTTAAAATTGAATCTAAACTTAAGCTGGGTTGACCACTCACGATAGTATCGATAAATCGAATATATGGTCTTTCGAGTCACTATCGAGTATTAGATCTCGATATTAAAATAAACAGAAAAATTGAGATATGCTAATCTTTTAAACAAAAATACGTGGATAATTAAGGTATAGCCTTTCTAAGTTTTCCTTTTTACGATTATAGAATAATCAATTTTTGCAACAGTATTTATAATTATTTTATATTCAATTGTTTTGTATTATATTTTTCGATACTATCGAATATTTGTGTTGAAAACATCGTTATTTTCCCAGCTTTAATCTAAACCTAAACATTGCAAAAGTTTATGAAATACTCAAAAGCCACCGGTAGTAAGTATGGAAAGAGGAAAAAATAACAAAAAACGGTGGCTAAGTTGTGTTTTAGTTTGCCAACCAGTGCTGGCGGACAAATTAATTGGCACAGACAACGTCTATCTACCCACATTTCAGGTTCCTCTCAACTTTAAGTTTTTCTTGACTTGGGAAACCGTGCAAATCTTTTTGGCGCGCTAATACCAATTTTCTTGTTTGCTTTCCAGACATTGTGAGGTGTTTAATGCCCCACCCACAGGCATGGCGGTCAAGGTGCAATTCGAGATTGGCCACACGTCGAGGCTGCGCAGCAAGAAGACACCGCATCCGCAGGCCTTCACCCACGACTGGGAGATCTACGTGAAGGGCGTGAACCAAGCGGACATTAGCAACTTTGTGGACAAGGTGGTCTTTCAGCTGCATCCTTCATTTCCTAAGCCCAAGCGCGGTAAGTGTCCCCTTGGACCTGCCATTTAATTGTTCCCCCTTCATCCTCCTTTACGATTTTATATTTCAGTGCTCAAGGAGCCGCCGTATGCCATACAAGATTCCGGTTATGCCGGCTTCCTGCTGCCAGTGGAGATATTTTTCCGCACCAGAGACAAATCGAAACGCATCATGTACGAGTACGACCTGTGCCTGCACTCCCAAGGTCCGCCGCAGCACCACGTACAGGTAAAGACCCACATCTTCGAAGCCCCGTCGAAGGAGTTTCGCTCTAAGCTGATGCGCGGCGGCGGAGTTCCTGTTTTTGGGGCCAACATCGGTGCCAGCAGTATCAGTCCAACGGTGTCGCCCAGGGTGGCTCCCACGATGGTAACGAGAAGTCTAGCAAGGAAGGCGGCAAATCAAGCAGCGGAGGGAAGCCGCGGGAAACGGACAAGAACTATCGCCACGAACGTGACAAGTACCGGAAATCTAACAAGTCCGATGAAGGCAAATACGAGTGGGGCAAGGATAAGGCGAACAAGGACAAGACACGGGATAAGAGCGTAAACGCAAGCAAAGCTCAGGTAGCCCATCCGCCACTGGAGCCCTTGAGGCGGCAACCACTAGTCTCCCCGCGATAGCTGCAGCTAGGGGCTCAAAAGCCTAATGGTCTTAACGATTTCTGAAACATTTTATAAATAATAAATATTTAATTAAATAATACAAAAAAATTGGTTTTGAAACTTGGCCAAGCTCGTTTTTCGACTTTTCGTTATTCAGTATAATTTAGTATATTTCCCTGACCCGCCGCCTGGTATCTTGCGTCCCACAAAGAACGGTCACACTCACCCAACATCAACTCCGGATTTTCTGTGTGTTTTTCCAGAAATTCCCAAGATTTTAAGTTTAATTATTTGCTTTTCTGCCGAAAATAGCGTACAATTGCATGCGGGTGCACCAATCGCCGGTAGTAAGTATGAAAAGACGCCGAAAGCCGAGGCGGCTGCTGAAAAACATGACCAGGGCGAAAGAAAGCTTGCTGCACGGAAGGGCTGGCACAATGTGGCACACATTCGCACACAAACAATAACAGATTGCGCTCGCTCTTTAGGGGAAAAAATAACAAAAAAATGGTGGCTAAGTTGTGTTTTAGTTAGTCAACCTCGTTGTCTGATGTTACCGGTAATCAACCCAATGTTTATTCCAATCGGGCATCCAATTGGAGGACGTGACTGGCGACAGGAGTCACCTCTTCCACAACACGCATGCACCATCCTGGTGCACAATGCTGGCGGACTAATTAATTGTTACAGACAACGTTTATCTACCCACCTTTCAGGTTCCTCTTAACTTTAAGCTTTTCTTGGGAAACCGTGCAAAACTTTTTGGCGCGCTGATACCAATTTTCTTGTTTGCTTTCCAGACATTGTGAGGAAACCGGATCGCAGCCCAGCAGTTGGAGTTTAATGCCCCACCCACAGGCATGGCGGTCAAGGTGCAATTCGAGATTGGCCACACGTCGAGGCTGCGCAGCAAGAAGACACCGCATCCGCAGGCCTTCACCCACGACTGGGAGATCTACGTGAAGGGCGTGAACCAAGCGGACATTAGCAACTTTGTGGACAAGGTGGTCTTTCTGCTGCACGATTCATTTCCTAAGCCCAAGCGCGGTAAGTGCCCCCTTTTGGACCTGCCATCCAATTGTTCCCCATTCATCCTCTTTTACGATTTTATATTTTAGTGGTCAAGGAACCGCCGTATGCCATACAAGAGTCCGGTTATGCCGGCTTCCTGCTGCCAGTGGAGATATTTTTCCGCAACAGAGACGAACCGAAACGCATCATGTACCAGTACGACCTGTCGCTGCAGTCCACAGGTCCGCCGCAGCACCACGTACAGGTAAAGACCCACATCTTCGAAGCCCCGTCGGAAGAGTTTCGCGCTAAGCTTATGCGCGGCGGCGGAGTTCCTGTTTTTGGGGCAAACATCGGTGCCAGCAGTATCAGTCGAACGCTATCGCCCAGCGTTGGAAGCGTTGGAGAGCCGGCGCCCAACAACGAGATAGGCGTTGTGAAAGCTAAAGGCGGTGCCGGCACAGTCTCCATGAACGTGGATCCGGGAGCGGGCAAGAAGCACAAGTCGCGCGCAGAGGATCCCGGCAAGAGCAATGCATTTTCTGCCCTCTTTGGCCCACCTATCACAAAGGGTAGTGCGGCCGGGAATAGCCAGTCGTTGGTGCCCGTTTCCAAGCACTCTCCAGATGCCAAAAGTGTCTCGCTTAGCGGCAAGGGTGGCTCCCACGATGGTAAGGAGAAGGCTAGCAAGGAACGCGACAAGTCAAGCAGCGGAGACAAGCCGCGGGAAAAGGACAAGAAGGATCGCCACGGACGTGACAAGGATCGAAAATCTAACAAGTCTGGAGAAGGCAAACACGAGCGGGACAAGGATAAGTCGAAGAAGGACAAGACACGCGATAAGGAGCGTGAACGCGAACAAAGCTCAGGCAGCGCGTCAGCTCCTGGAGCCCTTGCGGCGGCAACCACTAGTCTCCCCGCGGTTGCTGCAGCTGGGGGTTTGGTAAAGCGTACGGCCAGTCCCAAGCCGGGAAAGTCGGCCGAGATGAGTGCACCTAGCCCCAAGAAAGGAGGAGCAAGTGAACAGTCCACAGTTGCAGCGGCACCTCCTTCGCGATCCAAAGAACGCGACGAGCACAAGTCAAATAAGACGGAGTCCAAGGACAAGGAGCGCAGCTCTAGTAAGAAGTCAAAGAAGGACAAAAAGGACAAGGACAAAGAGCGCGATCGGGAGAAGCAACGTGATGAGCACAAAGACAAGCGACTGCCCAAGGAAGAGCGAGCTGTTCAGAGTGATAGTCCGGCTGTCGGAATCTCGCAACACCCTGCTCAGCACCAGTCCCAGGCACCCGCTACGGGCAAGGCCACCCCCACCTCCGTGGGCAGTAATAGTAGCAGCAGCCTGGCATCCACCAGCGGCAAGCACAAAGAGGAGACCATTGGCAAGCATGGCGAAAAGACTGCTGATCCCAAACCGACGGACAAGGGCACGAGCAATGGAAGTGCGACAGCAGACACCAAGAAGTCCCACAAGCACAAGAAGAAAGACAAAAGTAAGGACAAGGACAAAGAGCGCAGCGATCGCGATAAGGACAAGGATAAGGAACGCGATAAGGAGAAACCAAAGGAGAGGGAGAAAGATAAGCAGCTAGCGACCGCATCGTTGGAAAAGCCATCAGCGGCCGAGCCATCGCCTAAAACAGAGGGAGCCAGTCCGGCCACCGAGGGAGGGGTCTCGGACAAGACTGCATCCAGTGCCAATTCAAGCAGCAGCAGCAAGAAGGAAAAGCACAAGAAGTCGAAGGAGAAGTCTTCTGGCAAGGATGAGAAGCGTCAACGGGAGGTAGGCGACAAGCAACCTGAGCCCAAGAACGCCGGGAAGCAGGGGCAGCAGGGACATCCAGTGGCTGCCCAGCAGAACAAGCCTCCCAGAAACCTGGATCTCAGCGATGTGGACTCTGCTCAGTCAGCGCCGGATTTGGCTGCCAGCAGCGTTTTAACCGCGGCATCAGCAGCTGCGGCCACACTACAGCACTCGGACAGCTCCAATAGCAGCTTCCCAGACCTACCCGCAAAAAGTAGTAATCAAGTGAGGCCAGCGAAGGGCGGTGCCGGTTCCGGAAAGGAGGGAAAGCCTTCTGGCAAGGAGCACAAGGCCAAGTCCAAGCAGATTGACAAAAGCACTGAGAAAACGGAAAAGCCCAATAAAACGCCGGACGCCAAGACTGAGAAGTCCGAAAAGCCCGACAAAGAGGAGAAGAAGCGCATTCGGAGGAGCTCACAAAATAGCAACAGCGGCAGTGGCGGTGGCGGTGGAGGAGGAGGTTCAGGAGCTGGTGGCTTTATTGAGCCTCCTGTAAAGGCCTCAAAGAAGGAGCAGAACAAAGCGCCGCGGGAAAAATCTAAGTCGCCTTCGCTACGCCCTTCTAGGGAAACTAACTCCACGGGGGGCACAACCAATACAGGATTAGGATTTCTGCCACCGCCGCCATCATCTTCGCCAAGTAACAATCACATCGGCGGAACAACTGCAACTAGCTTAAGCAACAACAATAACAATAACAACACTAACAGCAATAACGTTCACTCGCCTGCTGAGCTAACAACGTCCGGACAACTGCAGCTGCCAACGGAGTATCTGAGTGAGCTGCAAGAGCTGCACCACAAGATCATGACCCTGCAGGACAACGAGGAGTTGCAGCATGTGGTCGAGATGATAGCGGCCACCGGGTGCTATGAGATCACGCACAAAACGTTCGACTTTGATCTGTGCAAGCTGGACCGGGTCACCGTCCAGCGGCTCCAGGAATTTCTTGCCACCTCTGTGTCGTGACACGCCCTTGCTACCACGACTACCACTGGCCCGGCGGCTCTCTACAGCTAGACGATGCACACACACACACCACACACACACATCCCTCATGCACATAACCAAATCATTAAGCTTAGATTTAAAGTTGTAAACCAAAAGCGATTATAACCATAACCAGGCTTGAGAAACCAGCCCGAATTCCTCCCCCTCTGCCCCTAGATCCTAAGTTATTTGTTAACCCAAAGGGTTGAACAAAATCTGAAAAATTGACCTTTAGTTTTTGAGACTCATTTGATATAAGATCACATTTAGAAATATGCGTTTTGGTTTCCTATTCGTTTGTAATCTTTTTGTTTCTGTTCTCCACACTGCACACTTTTTTCACACTGAAGATGCTTCATTTTAATATAAATACGCTATTTAATTTATTGAGTATCTTTTTGCGAATAAATTACTACTTTTGTACGATATTTACGTATGTACATCTCTTTGGTTTTTATCTTGAATCACTTACAAAGCGCTCAGTATAACAAACATTGTCTCAAGTATTATATAGTTAACCACCTAAGATACATTTTACAACCAAAATTGACATTTTTGTGAATGAACACCGGTCTGGCAAAAGTTAGGGATTAGTGTTAATCCAGGAAAGTCACCCCAGAGTACAGCAATGTGGAGCGAGTCTGTAAAGCTCGCATCAGCCTTGAAATATATAAGATATAAACCAAAGGAAGAATATCTAGTTTGCCAAGCCGATTGGTTGGTTGCATATTGTATATACGCGATTACGAATTTACGCAAGCAGTTAATTTTAACCCATATCCCCATCCCGCACCCTATATGCGTATATATACTTATCGTTAACCAAACGAAAATCTTAAATGCCACAAAAACAAAGAAAAAAGATGAATACAATATTATTATACCCACAATAAGTGCTAAGAAATTGGAATGACAATTTCTTATATTTTATTCACATTACACACAAATGGTATTTTTAATGAAACAATAATACAATCGTTGATTAAAGGAACCTACGTATATTACAAACTGAGGCAGATCTTTGGACTGTAGAGAGGCAGAAATAGTTTTGAGAGCTACGACGACAACACACACACACACACTTGGAGCAAGGTCTTATAATAAGAAGATTAATAACGCCATACCATTTTTCAGTTTTAAGCATTCTAGATTTACGCTCTCAACTTTGTGCAATTCCCATGTATGGGCGTTATGCATCTTGTTATTTTAAGGTCTTTACTTGGAGGTTGTCGAAAAATCTATTCGAGTTGGTGATTGCTTAGCAGTTCTCTGGTTTGGACTAGATAGTTTGTGCGCGCGGACTAGTCGCGACAATAGCAATATTTCCGTAATTCTGGATCCCGATCGTATATGCATCGCGCCTGGTTGCCGTACTTGTTGACTCGGGATATGTCAGTGAGCTTCGTTGTGGCACTAAACGTGTGTAGGCTGTAGCTGACACTC
This sequence comes from Drosophila lini, assembly GCA_018905715.1. Classification (NCBI taxonomy): domain Eukaryota; kingdom Metazoa; phylum Arthropoda; class Insecta; order Diptera; family Drosophilidae; genus Drosophila; species Drosophila lini. Next base: position 19,474 of record JAEIIL010027389.1, read on the forward strand.
GCCTCGAACAGCCCCTCACCGGGCTCCGTGACCAGTTGCAGTTGGTACATTTCATCGCGGACCAGCGTCTGGCCCGTCATATCCGCCAGAAAGCCGTCCCGGTCGCTGTTCGTCTTAAACTGCAGCAACTCCTTATGTGGTTGCAGGCGCAGAGCCCAATTGACGCGGAGTACCTGAGGGAAGGGAAAACGAAGTATGGTCATAAAGCTTAAGAAAATACTCGAGAATGGTAATTATCTTAAAAAGTTGAGACAAGTCTGGTATGATACACCAAACAAAATATAATGCTCGTATTACATTTCCTTTTTTCGCAAAATGTTTAATATAAAAGAAAATCATCGATGTTTCTACTCATATAACGAATTTTTTTAAATCGTTTTCACTCATTAAATAATAATAATTTTTTAATAATTTTTTTTTAATTAAAAATATTGACGTTTCTCCTTCTAATATATACGATAAATAATTGATATACTACTACTTTCGCGATACATAATCGATATACTGATATTTTCTTCATTATTAATAATGTGTAGCTACCTTGAGAGACGCACAGAGCTGACGTTGCTCCACTGTGGCCGTGTTTATGGCATCCACTATGCTCTGGGCGGCCTTGAGAATGATCCCCATGTGCCCGGTGTCGTTTAGCTGCAACGGCAGCCAGTTGAGGCAGGCGCACCAGTGTGGCTCTATGTAGGCATCGGCACATGAGCGATTGCTCGGAATGGGGTCCAGAAGCGACATGGCGCGTCCCCTAGCCAGCTCAGAGATATGTATCTCTGGGTGACCGTGCTCAAGCTCTTCCTTAATGTCGTTGCCTTCGCCCAACTGATCATCATCGCCGACGGCGGTTTGCATCTCTATAGAGTAGGAATAAATGTGACATTTGAAAGGTCCTTAATGGTCCTTCTTACTTATAATGTGCTGCAGTGTGGCGTGTATATCAAATGGCGTGGTAAGGTGCTCCTCATTGGCCAGAAAGTTCTTGTATTCCTGGGGAAATCGCTTCTTAAACGATTCGGGAAATGCAAAACTGAAGAAAGGTAGTCGCTCCTCCTGTTTGCCCTGCAAAGTTGCGCGAACCTCAGCAAACCGATTACCGTGATCGGCCATCATGATCAAAATTGTGTCATCGAGTAGTGATCGCTCCTTGAGCGCCACAAGCCAATCGTGAACATCGTCATCGGCGGCACCAATCAGATTAATGGAGTCGTGCGATAGTCCGCCGTGGAAACTGAATACAAAGCGCGGGACATCCCGATATTTCAACATGAACTGCCAAAAGAAAATAAATAATTAATTAATAAAGAGAATCATGGAATTTCTCCGAAATACCTACATTCTTTGTGTACTCCAGCATGGTGACATGGTCCGGCTGGTGGCCAATGCAGTTGGGTTGGCTCTCGGCGGCCATGTGCTCCGCCTGGACATAGTAAGTGCGCAGGTAATGATCCACGGGCTGGGTCTCGAAGCCGTTCATACGATAGGTGAAGGTGCCCACATTGGGCAGATCCTCGTTGAACGAGGTCATGTAACCAAGACGGGCAAAATCCTGCCAAATCATGGGATATGAGTCCACGCTGCCCGCTCCAGACAATCTCTTTCTCGTTTCCGGCAGCTCCAGTTCGGTGTAACCCGTAAGCAGCGGAACTAATGCCTGCGGCGTACCATCGCCCACAATATTGTAGCCCTTGAGGACAGTGGCACCCAATTGCTGCGTGAGATACTCGTACGTACGGGGTAGCTTCCGGATGAAGGCATTCCGGCTCAGCGAATCAAAGCCGAACATGAGAACGTTGTAGAATGACGCCGTGGGCACTTCCTGTTGCATTTGCTGTTGAGCCTGGGCGACAGCTTCGGGGGGAAGAACGGCCAAATTCGGCGAGAAATTCGCGGACGAGGGACGGGGCACCGCATCACGGATTCCGTGGGCCATGCCAAACCAACTGAGAAAGGGAATTAAATATTCCTAATTGCTAATAAGGCCATAGAAATTATAATATCACCTCTCGCCACTGGCGGAGTGGCAGGCCACCTTGACAAAGTCACTGGCCTGCAGGACATAGGGCTCCTTCAGGCGCAACGTTCTCCCGAAGCGCACCCTGTAGTCCGACTTGCGAATAATATCCGTGTAGGAGCAGGTCACGTCTTCGTGGCTGGCCGCAATCTCCGGGCGCACAAAGCATATAGATTTCTGTCAAAACAAAGGATCTGGGCAGTGTGATTTCCAGCCTTCATCCTCTGCCTCTTCTTCTCACTCACCTCGCACATCACCCAATCCAGTCCCTCGCCACAGTTTATTCGCTCCACGGGCTTGTAGAACCTCATAATGTCCGGATTGTCCAGGGGCAGATGTGGATGCCGGCACTGGCCCTGATTCACCACCGAACGTATGGACCGCTCGATAATGTCGCTTTATCATTAATAAATGTGCAAATAGGCAACGAAGCTTATCAATATCCAAGCACACTTACGATACAAACCAACATACATACATTTTAACATTTTTATCCACATCTTGTTCGTCGTTCAGCACGTAGAAGGTGACCATCAACCCGACCACAAAGCATCCTAGTCCGATTTTCTGCACTGTTCCTCGGCGCAGGACCCGCATTTTGAATTATTTATAAGCAGTTAGGCCAAGTTTGCAAAAAACCTGTGACTGCACGCGCCTAGCATTAACTTTATAATCCGTGTTCACTTGTTGGCCAATTACGGGTATGCTGCCGCTCTGCGCAGTCTAAATCCTGGGTGCGTATAATAATTAAATTTTATTGTTTTTACGGCACATCATAAACTACAAATTAAACAAAACGGAGCAACTAGCCGCTCAGCTGGCGGTAGGGCTGTTTCAAAATATTTTTGCCCAAATATCGAGGTCGCGATATTTTCATTTGATATTTTTTGATATTTTTTCCTTGGTCACTCTGGATTTCAAAATGTAAGTTTGTTAACATAGAAATATGCTCTCGATCACAGAATTTTGCTCGT